>ML136757.1:0-44044 GCA_003999625.1 Oryzias javanicus
TGACACTCCTGAGGTGGGTCCAGACTTGAACTCCTTCAACAGCAATGCCACCATCCTCTGCTTTTGAATCCCGTCTCTTCTGAGACGGCTGACCGTGGCTGCAATGCTTTCCACGACGTCATCTTCAGTGGAAAGAGTCTGAAACACAACAAATAACTGGATTCAAAACTAATCATTCTACAGGTGTTTGACTTCTCCAAAGGCAAAAGTACCGTATTTTCACGACCATAGGGCGCACCTAAAAGTCTAAAATTTTCTCCAAAATGTGTGGCATGCCTTATAGAGCGATGCGCCTACTGTATTGTTTTTTGTTTTTTTTGTCAGGCGGATTACATAAGAACATTGAATGGTGAAGTGTGGGACGGAGCGAGGGAGCGCGTGTCTGTGCGTGTCCGTGCTCCCTCGCTCCATACTGTTCAATTAGTTCTTAATTAATTTGACATTTTATGTCATTCATTTTCAAAAAAAAAAGAAAAAAAGGAAGAAAAATGAATTTTATGTCGGATTAATTTGTTATTATTGAGGCAACCTGTGAACTTTCAGTCACTTCATTTTTTATGATCATTGTTCTTTAAAGCGCCTGTGTCCAGATTTATTTCCCCTCCTTTTATTAAAATGTCCTGCACTTTTCTTTTAGTGCGGTGTTTGGACCGGTTACTGCTGTTACCGCTCTCACAAACCATGTTATGTTACATTAAAAGCAGGGTTCTGTCTGCATATGGATCGGTACTTTACCTGGGATCTTTTTGCTCGCGGTCGCTCTGCCTCCCGCGCACGCTTTCACCTGTCAGTGGAGCAGGTGGAGGAGCGCACGAGGAAACTTTCACTTCCTCACTGCGGAAAACAGGGAGAAAGTGCACTCCGTGTTCGTGCGTTTCTGCTTGGAATCAAACCTCAGTGACCAACCCTAGTTTTACCATGCCCGCGCCTTATAGTCAAGAGCGCCTTAAGTATTTGTTAAATACAGAAAAAGCACCAATAACTCAAACTGCGCCCTATCACCCAGTGCGCCATATGGCCGTGAAAATATGATAACCAAAATCCCTCTTCACTCAAACCTGCTCATTAAAAGTGAGCTCCGGTGTCAGGTTCTTCTGAGTTCTTCAGATAATCCAGAAATGATGCATTCTTAAGAGTCAGACATAGGTTTGAACCGATTGATTACAGCGTCTCATCAGACAACATTTTGGCGTAAGATGGGCTGTTTTAAGCTGGGTAATAAAGTTAGAGAAACTTACTAAATATTCCTGGAAGAAAGAGTCGGATCTTCATTCAAGTAGATCAAACTTTTGGGAACACGCTCCCTCCTGGCGTCAATGTTGTCACACTAATGCAAAAACAAAAAGACATTTATCCAAATGTGAGTATGGGGAACATTTGTTTAACATTTAAACATAGGAAGAGAGAAAAGAGGAAAGTCACTAGTGTTGGACTGAGAGTTGGAACTTTGAATGTTGGAACTCTGACAGGAAAAGGTAGAGAGTTAGTTGACATGATGCAGAGGAGAAAGGTGGACATACTGTGTGTCCAGGAGAGCAGGTGGAAAGGTAGCAAGGCTAGAAGCTCAGGAGCAGGTTCAAGTAGTTCTATCATGGTGGAGATGGAAGAGAAATGGAGGAGGAGTTATCTCAAAGGAGGAGTTTGGTGTGGAGTAAAAGAGAGTCAGAGTGATGAGTCTGAAGATAGAAATGGAGGAGGAGTTATCTGACTCTGGTGATGAAGAAGATGAAAGAAGAAAGAGCAAAGCTAGAGAAGAGGACACACTGATAAAGGAGGATTGTTGCAGGAATTTTGAACCCTCTTGCTCTCTTATGGGGTCCAGATGACCCCATTGTTATAGTGAGGTGGCCATGACAAAAGTGGACAGGATTTTACGTCTGCCACAGACACCAGTGAAGATCAAAAATCCTAGGAAACAAATGTTCAGAGCGTTGTCTTGTGGGGTCCAGATGACCCTGCTTTTAATGTAAACATGCTCAGGAAAGCACAGAGGTTAAGATGACTGCCCCCTAAAAACCCACCAGTCTGTCTATAATGTTTGAACAACAAATACCTGCTGGATGACTCCAAACTGCATTCTCTGCATGTCCACACATAAACCTGAAAAAGGAAAAAAACACACAATTATCACTTCAACAAATATATCTAATACTGATTATCAACTGCTAAGAGAAAACTTAATATTCACTTCCTATTTGTAGGAGGTTTCCACAGATAGTTATCTGGAAGTGGAAACAGGGACGATGACTCTGAAAAACATGCAGACAAATGCATTAGATGTGCAGTAAACTTACCAGAATACTTGGTCATTCAGAAGATTGAAAAGAAGTCAAAATTGCATTTGAGGACATTTAAAACTATAAATGATCTTTACATTAACAGGAAAACATGCAGGTTGAATTTGTCAAATACAGTTTATGAAATTACAATACATCATATTTAACCAATATTAAAACATCATGATCTAAAGAAGGAATTAGAGGGAGAACTAAACTACATTTATCAATGTCAGTATTGGGTAGTAAAAGGGTTATTGTATTTAAATTCATTTTTAGTCATGAAGTAACTTAACAGTATTATAATCTTGATGTTGGGGGGGTTACATCAGTAAACTCACATTTGCTCTTGATGGTTGTTCAAGTTTATTTATAGTCATTTATTTTAGATCTTGCTCTGACTGACTATACTAAATAGTGGATGTAATACTAAATTTCTCAAATTCAACTTTCAATCTAAACGGAAAAATAAATCAAAGATTAATAACTGCTGATGATAATAGGTCACTCAGACTTGAACGCACATAAAATGCATCCGGGCAAAGCAGCAAAGAGCATCTTGATCACGGGTATAACATACATTTCCATCATTTTTTGGGTTTGGTCGCATTTAAAAAGTGTGCAAATAACAGCCATTTTGGGGGGTTTTTAGCTTTTAGATGACTTTGGGCTGGAAAACCGTAAACTACCTGGCAACATCGGGTCCTGCTGTTTCGCAGCTTAACTGCTGATTTTGCATCATGGCTTCTTTTCTTTTTCTTTTAACAAGTCCTCTCAAAGTACATCAACTGATCGATCTCTTCCTCTGTTAACGAGACGTTCTTTCTAAACCACAGCAGCCACGGTTAGCCAAGCTAGTTAAGCTAGTTAAGCTAGTTAAGCTAGTCCGCCTTAAAACGAGAAACACTCGCCGTTCACACACTGCCGTAAAAATACGTAAAACCGTGAAACTTTGCGGTCTGTGCAGAAGTGATACAACTAATACGAACATGATAAAACACGTCAAATCAAAGGAAACTTACCAGGAAGTAGTTTTATTTTCAAACCCCAAGTCCGACGTGCAGCTTCTCGTAGTGCGGGAAGGAGAAGTAGAGGAAGAGAAAGGAGACGGTCGAAACTGACGCGCATGCGCAAAGGGGAGGGGGGCGAGAAAAAAATTAATTTGAATTTATGGATCAGAGGCTCATTGCTATTAAATAATTTTAGTTAGAATGAATGACATCTAAATAATTTTCAAACGAAATACTAAATTAATTACTAAAAAAAAAAAATTAAATCTTAATGTGTCACCTTAAAGAGAGACTTGAATCAGTTTTTAGAGAGTGACGTCACCGATACATCAAAGAGTGACGTCATATGACGTCACCAGAAGAGCTATAAAAGCTCAGCTTCAGATCCAGTTTCTCACAGAGCGTTCAGCGATCAGAGTATCAAGAACGAAGCTCGAGATTAACCTCCAGTTACAAAGAACCTTTATTGTTGCATTGTGATCAGAAGTCAGAATGAGACAAGTAGTGGACCCGTGGACAGGTTCCCCTAAACCAGAAGGTTGGATGGACTGGAATGACCCTGAGGAGAGTAGTTACTCCCCACTTGCAAGTGATGATGAGGACTTTTTTGAGACTCCAAAAAGTCCAAAACCACAAAGACGGGAGTTGCAGAAAAAACTCAAACCTGCAATCTTCCAGCTAAAGCAGACTCCAGCTGGAAAAGGTTTAAGTTTTGCTCAAGTCACCACCCTTCACCTGGCAACAAACGTTCCAGTGAAGCCGGTTTCTGTCCCTGCATCATCCCAACCTGTGGAAATCAAACCTTTGGAGAAGGAAAAACAAAGTGTGACTCCTCTTGATAAGCCGACTTCCACCTCTGAGTCAACCTCAGCGGCAGATGAAGCTCTTCAAGAGGAGAACGCTGCTCTGAAAAGTGAACTTCAGCACCTGAAGGAGCTTCTCCAGCAGAAAGACAAGAAGCTGGAGGATGCTACCCTGAAGGTCGATCACTTTATGGAACGGATGGAAGACGAGGCCAAACGGGCCACAAAAGCTAACACCTTTCTGAGGAACCTCAAAGCAAAAAAGAGGCAACTGCAGGAAGAAAAGTCTTCTTTCTTACAAGAAATCTCTCAGTTAAAAGAGGCTCTGCAGCAAAAAGAAGTCTTAGTCGAGAACGTCAATCAGCTGGAAAAGGAAAGACAAGAGTTGGAGAGCAAGAGTTCGTCCTTTATCCGAGAAATCTCTCAGCTAAAGACGGCTCTTGAGCAGCAACAGCAGCAACATCTGGACCTCACCAGTAAAATGTCTCAGCAGGAAACATCTCTGAAAGAAGAGACGGCCAGAGCCAATGATGCAGAGACACGCTTAGCCCACCAGAAGCAAGAAACTGCCAGTACACATGCTTCAATTGTCACTTTAAGAGTGACATTACAGAAACAGAGGGAAGAATCAGAAATGCAGAGGAGCCATTTCCTGAATCAACATCAGCTGGCATTAAAAAACGCACAATGTCAGCTGGAAAAGAAAGACAAAGAAACACCTTCATCAACCAAGAAATGGCTCGATTAAGAAAAGTTCACGAGGAAAGGGTTGCTGCGTCTCACGTTAGAGAAAGACACTTCTTTGGATTGTTTTCCAATGCCGAAAAGCAGATGGACAAACTCAAAGAAACGATCAGAGGAAAAGACTCGACCATAAATAATCTAAGAATCATGTTGAAAGAGAAGGTGAACCAACAGGAGCAACAGCTTGAGGAGGTCAAAAAGACCTTCTGCAAGAAAAACTCCAACCTGGAATTGAAAATACAACAACTGGAAGAAAATGTTGAAAAAGAGAAAATCCAAACAAATCAAACCAAGCTCAGCTTTGAGCTGGAGGCAGAAGAGTCCAAGAAATTAAGAGCTGCTTTGGTCAAAGTCCAGGAAGAACAAGAAGACCAGAAGCAGCAGAGGGCAGCAGAAAAGTCCAGCCTCTTACAAACAATTGTTCACCTGAAGGAAGTTGTGCAGGAGAAAGAGACCATCATCAGCTCTATGGAAGACGCTTTGATGGTCCAACTTGATCAAGTACAGCAGCAGGTGAATGAGATGAAACAGAAGTCGAAGAAGAAAACTGCTGGTCAGAAGTTTCTCAACATATTTAGAAAGGCTGGAAAAAAACCCAAAGTGGACGCCTGACCACAGCAGAGAAAAGTGGTTTTAGGCCGTAAAGCTAACATGTTTCTGCATAACGGCGTCTTGATTGTCCTTTTCATAATCCCTCTTTGAAGTCTAAGATACTTTTTTAAAATGATTTTGTTGTAATTGTTTAATTTGTATTTTATATATTTATAACAAAAAAAATAGAAAAAACAAAAAAAAACAAAAAAATTTTAAAAACTAAAAAAAAGTTTTTTTAAAAACTAAAAAAAATAAAAAATAAAAAACGTAAAAACTAAAAAAAAGTTTTTTTAAAAACTAAAAAAAATAAAAAATAAAAAATGTAAAAACTAAAAAAAAATTTTTAAAAACTAAAGAAACAAAAACAAAAAAAAAAAAAAAAAAACAAAAAAAAAAGAAAAACTAAAAAAAAAAAAAAAAAACAAAAAAAAAAAAAAAAAAAAAATTTAAAAACTAAAAAAAAGTTTTTTTAAAAACTAAAAAAAATAAAAAATAAAAAATGTAAAAACTAAAAAAAAGTTTTTTTAAAAACTAAAGAAAACAAAAACAAAAAACAAAAAATGTAAAAACAAAAAAAAAAGTTTTTTAAAAAACTAAAAAAAAAAAAAAAAATTTAAAAACAAAAAAAAAGTTTTTTAAAAACAAAAAAACCAAAAAAAATTTTAAAAACTAAAAAAATGTTTTTTTAAAACTAAAGAAAAACAAAAAAAACAAAAAAATGTAAAACAAAAAAAAAAGTTTTTTTTAAAAACTAAAGAAAACAAAAAAAAAACAAAAAACAAAAATGTAAAAACAAAAAAAAGTTTTTTAAAAACTAAAAAAACAAAAAAAATTAAAAAACAAAAAAAAAGTTTTTTTAAAAACTAAAAAAAAACACGATCACCCACCCTCACACACACAAACATACACACACACACACACACACACACCTGCACACACCCCACACACACACACCACACACACACACACCCCCTCCGTGAACTGCCGCCTTAACGTGGCGGACGGGTTTGAGTGCTCGATTGATCTCAGGAGCTCAGCTGTTTTGGGCTTTTGCCCCTGCTAGGCAGACAGGTCCTGAGAGACGAGCCAGACTAAGAGCAGTTCAGAAACCTTTTTATTAGAAGTGATTTATTCATGTTTTATTAACATTTTGTTTAACACCTACTTTTTGCTGTTTTTTTTTTTTTTAAACACATTTAGGGTAAATATACAGAAGAGGGCAGACAATGTAAGTAAAATATAGGAAACAAACAAACAAAAAAAAAAAAAATTAAGATAGAGAGGCAATAATGAAACAACTGGGGAAACAACGTAACAACAGAGCAAAGAAAGAAAATGAAAAAAAACATACACATGGATTGACTTGACTCCACAGGTTTTTTATTTGCTCCATATATATTCTTATGTTCTTTTTGTCATGTATATAGTCCATTTTATGAAAAGTTCTTCTTCCATTTGTATCTTATGATTCAACATTTCCATCTTATTTATTTCTTGTTCTATTTCCTCCCATTCCTGTTGTATTGGTGGGTCTGTCTTGTACCAGTTTTTTGTAATTGTTTTCTTACAGGCAGCTAGGACGATTTGAATTAAATACTTGTCATTTAAAAAAATATAACTTGATAAATTGCCCAAGTAAAAAAATATACTTGTTTTCAGTACATTGTAACCCAAGATTGTAATGATGACCTGATGGATGTCTTCCCAGAAAGAACTGATTACAGGGCAAAGCCAGAAATATCAGAATGATCTGCATTAGGTTTTCACATTTTCTCCAACATAATTATGGTGCTATAGTGGATTTTCTTTTGAGTTTAGGTGTTACAAAAAATCGGATTATATATTTCCAATAATGCAGTCTCCAACTTTGTGATGAAGTGAAGCTTTGCTGCGTTTGCCAAATTTGAAGCCATTTACATCACCATTTACAGCTATTTACATCCAGATCTCTTTCTCATTTCTGTTTGACATTTATGATGCTCTTGCCTTTTATTTCCTTTAGGTGTTTGTAAAGTGTTGATATAATTCTATGTTTCTTGGAGTTGTAGGTTTCAGCAGTAACTTGGACAATACCCTGATCCAAATTAGACTTGGCTCTTGTTTCTTTGTCAAAATAATCTCTTACTTGCAACAACCTAAAATAATCAGAATGTATTCAGACAGTATTTTTGTTTCATAGTTTTGAAACTCAAAAATGTTCAATTTTTTATCAATGTGCGTACTGCAGTTAGAACTCCATTCATTCAATTGTTTATTGTAAAAACCTGGTTTGAAGTCTTTATGGTGACCAACCCACTGCAGTATTCTAACCTCGTTTTCTAGTTTATATTTCCGGACCATTCTATACCATAATTCAATTTTAAATTGTGTAGTTGCTCCTTTTTGGTCCAGTCGGTTTGAAGCGTCCTGTCTATCTCCAACAAAGCTATGAATTTTCCTTCCCTGTATAAATTGTTCTACGTTTTTCCATTTAGATATAAAATTATCATCACACCAACAAATTAGAGGTCTGAGCTTTGCTGTTCAGTTCAATCAAATCTATTGCTTTGTCTTTTACAATATGATGTCAACTGGCTGGCAAAAAGCAACAAAAATAGACAAGTAAAGAACACACAAGCAAACAGTAAGATCAACAACAATAATAATACCTAAATAAGTAACATTCAATAAATTAATTAAGCAAGAACTTCAGGTTTTTTTTTTTTTTTTGTTTGTTTGTTTTTGTTAAAAGCTTACCTGTCCCCAATGGCCTCATGATTCATATGATGAAAGCATTTGTTTTTTCAGAATTTTTTTAAATGTAGTAATGGAACTAGACTCTCATTGATTTTTCAAGATTATTCCATAATCGAGTACCCTGCACTGAGACACTTTTCTCTTTCATTTTTGGTCTAAATGTTTTTGTTTTGAAAATGTTCTGCCCTGTTAGGTTAGAATTGCTCTTTCTGTTTTCAAACTTATTCTGTATGTTATGCAGTAAACCTATACTATGTGCTCTATACATAAGTTTGGGTTTGGAGTGATTTATATCAAACCATTTTTTTATTTTTTCCAACTCCGTTTGAATTACTTCTTTCATTGTTTTTATGTCATCCCCCAGATGGTAGAGCGTAGTATCATCTGCAAATAAAACGCATTTTAAGAATTTGGTTGCACTGGTGATATCATTTATATAGATGGTAAACAGTTTGGAACCCAAGACTGAACCCTGAGGCACCCCACATGTTTTTGAATTAATGTGGGTTTTGTGTCATTTTATTTGAACAAACTGTTCTCTGTTTGATAGACAGCTGTAATCCCTGCAGGGTGACTCCTCTGATGCATATTTATTCATCATGTTTTCAGTAATAGATTGTGGTTTATGATGACAAATGCTTTTTTCAATCTAGCATAAAAAGACACCACATTAGCATGAAAAAACAAAGCAAAAATTGATTGTTTAACATCTAATAACACTCTCTAACTAAAGCCTACCATAAAAAAGTGAAATAACTCTTCCCCAGTGAGCATAAGCAGATAACTTATCCAGAAAGTGATAAAAACACATTTAAAGCTAACATAAAAAGACGAGAAACTAGCATGAAAAAAACAAAGACAGAAATGATTGTTTTACAATCTAATATATACGTTTTTTTTTTACCAAAAAATCACCATAAAATAGTGAACTAACTCTTCCCAAGCATATCAATAACATTTTGTAACTTAAAACCAAGTATGTCTCGTTCAAATAAAGAAGAAACGCACCTACGTCCGACGCGCAAAAAGATGGCTGCCATGTCAGTCAACGACAGGGGCGGCGTCCAGAATCGGAAAAATCCGTCTCCCTTTAGGACGCCAAAAGTGTGATACTTGAAATCGAAACAAATCCGGCCATTGATTGGTGGAATAATTGGAACGATCGGAACATTAGAATCCGTGTATCATTCGTTCATCGTTTTTCAATTTAAAATCGGATTTGAAAAAACAAAAACGAACCGATTTTTCTTTTCCGATTCAAAAAAAACCAGAAAACGAAAAACGAACTGTTTTTTTTTCTCGTTTGCGCATCGCAAAACAAAAAAACGAAAATCGATAACGGGCGTTTGATTTGGTTTTCGTAGTTTAGTTTCTGACACAGGGGGTCACCCGGTGTCAGGAATCAGGCTGCCATGTCCCCTTTAGACCACCAGAGGGAGCCATCACCTGAGTATTGACACTTTGGGCCTCTTCTGCACTCAAGTTCCCATCAGCCTCTGCTCCCCTCTCCCAGGTGCTCTCAATCATGCCATCAAGGACAAACAGTATTTAGTCTGTCTCTGAGCTCTGCTCAGTGCGAGATCTGGATTGTCCTTTACATTCACTTCTAGTGTTTAACCTATGATCTTTTCCTGTGCTTTTGACTTCTGCCTGTTTTTGACCACGTCTTGCCTTGCCCTTGCCTGATTGTGTTTTGCTATTAAAGAACTTCTGCATATGGATCCAATGCCCCGCCTGTTCTTACACCGGAAGTGATTTGCGCAGATTTTTATTGTGAAAACAGCTGCATTGCTCGGACAGTAGCTGTCTTTCTTTAAGAGAAATGGATTGTTTTATTAATGTGTTTTGGCTGTAAATGGAAAATCCGAGACGCCAAGGACATGAAAATACATCGCGTTCCAGGTAAGAATCTGTTGTATTATAGTTTTCTTTCTCAGTCACATGTCTCTGACGATGTGAGTTTTGCTACTTTGACAAGCTAGCTGTTGTTAATCCTAACCGGGGCTAAGCACAGGGTGGGTCAGGTAAGATGGATATATTATTAAACCCATTAATGTGATTAAATATGAAAAGTTATTGGCTGTGCATTTCATGAAAAGAGCACTAAACAGCAGTGTTTCTCTCTTTTTGAACATATGTTGTCAGAACGTTAGTGACGGAGCTCGCAAATCAAATGTCTGGAATGTGATGCTAGCCGCTAACTAGCTGGCGCTAGCTAGCTAGGTTTTGGCAGGAAAACACATTTGCTATGCATCTGTAACGGATGAATTCTGTTACAATAAACACTGCGTTCTTACATTTAGTGTTATGATAAATGTGTGACTAGGATAATTAGGCATTTTAAATTGTATTTTGTTTTCATTGCAAAATTATTTCATTTGTTGAAAGCATTTTAAAGCCACATTTTTTTCAGCTTTCAAAATAAGAGTGGCTAAGTAAACAAAATCATCTGTAGGCAAAAGTAATTTAGAATATGGAAATAGTCATTGTCATATTTTGGTTACAGCTTTTAGTTATTAGATCATGTTTTTCCTGTGTTTTCCTCCAGATCAGAGTTCTGATCAAACACAAAAAGTGATGTTAGAACCACAGCCGAGCTGACAGCAGCTCACTGACCGCAGTAGAAAACATTACAACAGTAATAAGTTTGACTTTAATGTCAGACATGCTGGAATTGTCTGATTTTTGATCTGTTTACAAGGATTATGTGAGAACTACAAATACAGACAACTTTTAACTGATGAGAAAAGATCTTCTGCAGCGTTTTGATCCCTCCATAATGCATTTCTGATATAACCTGTTCTCTCCTCATTTGCTGAGGATATTTCCTGAATAAAAGACCAATAGCTGCTGGTGGTTTTCTTTCAGGAATTTCAGTGGAGCTGGTGTCCAGTGCTGGGAAAGCTGGAAGCATGTTTGAGCAGACCTTGGGTCCATCACCGAGGTCTCTTCATCTGGAGAGGACCTGTTCTCTACAGATGATGCTGAGCAGAAACGTGGACAGACTCTCCCTGACATGACTCTTGTGATGCTGTACTTAACCATAAACAGACTTTTCCAGATGCATTGCTTCATCTAATACATGTTACTAACACGTGTGCTGAGTAAATGCTGATTATAAATGTAACATTTAACTTAATGCATTAATAAGCCCCAAAGTAACCCCCCCCCCCCCCAACTGTATATCTATTTCTGTTGAAAGATGTATTCATGTTAGGTTTGTAATAAATATACCACATTGCCATGAAACCATTTTGTTTATTTTCATATCTATTATTACAAAGCTCATGTTAGCATTCAGTTTTTACCTGCAAGAAGAGATATTTCTGGACTGCTTTGAAAATATCAATATTGTTAAAGCTTTAAGACTCAAAATGATAAAACAAGGAGCAAGTAAAAAACAACTCATAGATAAAAGTCCAATATCAACACTTTAAATAGCAGTTTTGATTGAACATTAACTTTGTGTTTGGAGTTGACAAAGTGCTTCATGCAGTTGTAACACACTAGTCTGTATGAAGGTGGTGTAACAGCACTTATGGACCAATACCAGAAGACTCTAATTTCGCCTGGAGCCGAGGAGATGAGCAGCAAAGATGACAACAAAAAAACTTTTGAGTAGAACTCTTATATTGTTACAGAAGATAATTTGGCAGTTTAAAAAATAAACAGTGCGCACAAAGAAAAAAAACAATATTGTTCGTTGGGGCCCAAAAAAAAAATTTGAATCGTTGCAGGTGCACCTGTTGTAGTTTGTGTGTTCGTGCAATGTGGGTATCTTTATCCGTGGACTCTCTGGCTCGCCATCTGATGGATCTTCAATCTTCTTCCCGGAGTTCTGGTCCACCAAAAAAACCTGACCTATAAACAAGGTCACTCACATTAGACTTTGTCCTGGGATAAGCCCATTTTCCACTCCGTGGTTCAAAATAAATGCAGATTATGCATTTAAGTGTTTCAATAAAATTATAATCTAAATACAGTTGTACAACTTATTCTCTCAAGTTCAAACGTGGCAATAAGCACACAAAATTAACTTTTCATGTTCATGTAATGTGTAATAACTTACTATAAATCATATCACAGAATAACAATAACAACAAAAATACATGCAGAAGATTTCAGAGGTGATAACCATGTGCTTTTGTACCTTTTTCCCACACTACAGGCCTGCTAGTATGAGAGGAACTGCACCAAAAATTGATCTGAATCATTCTTCTAGCATTATGCATTTCTCTTCTTTTTTTTAAAAAAAAAAAGAAATAACTTCAAACAATGTGTAAAACTAAACAAATTAAATCACATATGATGTGTAAATTCCTTTTCTTAAAGTTAACAGCAAAATAAAGGCAACAAAAAAACTGTAAAACCTTACTCAGTGTCAGGCATTAGTATGAAAACCTAACATGGCGGTCACCCGTTAGCACATAACGTCTTTTTTTTTCTCACCGTTGTTCTGCTCTGAAATTGAGGCCGTCGACCTCGCCACTTGCTGAAACTCCCGTAATGGCGACTGGGAATGAAACCGAACCACCCGGCCCTCGGGGAGACCTCTCTTAAGCCGTCTGCTGTCTGCGGTAACGGCACCAACCGTCGTGCTGTGGTAGCTCCTTGCCTCCCGCAACTCGCACCGAATCACACTGTCCTCCTCCAAGGTCCGCTTGCTCGCGTTCTGCTTGCTCGTGTTCAGCTCGCTCGGCAGGCAATCATCCTTCCTCGCGGTCCAAAAGTAAAAAAACCAATGGCGGTAAAAACCGCGAGCAGTGTCTGCGTTGCGGGGCTTGCTCGACTAACCTCGTTCCTGATTGGCTGTTGGGCTAGATGCTTCACGTAGGGATTCTGGGAACCTGCTGATGCGTTCAAGTGCCGCTCAGAATTTAGAACTACTAATAACTAAATAAACTCGTCCAATGAAATTAAAACATTTATGGATAACCAATTTGCACCTGGGTTACATCCTCCCCTCCTGAACTCATGCACGTCCCTGTGCATGGCAAACAGTTAAACACTAATAATTGGGGGGGCATGTGATGCGGAAAGAATTGTGTCTTCATTTTCACGAATTATGTCGGCCCAGGCTGTGGATAGCCCATGGAACAAGGACTTCACAGCTGTGATCAGGGGAGTCCCCAATTCGGTGTAATCTAATCGTTTTGGAGGTTCACGAGTCCTTTCAGATCTCCTTAGGGGCTCCCCAGTTTCTTCCGATGTGCTTTTCTGAATTTTCACATCATGTCCTCTAATCTCACTTGGTTCTTTTTCCTCTTCTTGGTTAAGGTTATCAACACAATGATTTTCATTGCGGAGCAGCACATCGGGTGAGATTTCAGTCTGTACGTGTTGGAGATTAAACTGCTCATCCACTCGTACGCCATGTTTAGTTAAAGATTTGTCATCTGTTTGGTCAGTTAGAGGGACCATCTCAACAGGTGTACTCAGTGTCACCCTGATGAGAGTTAGGTTCAACAGCAACCAGAGGATCTTCTAAAACACCATTGTACATTACAGGTAAGTTGTCAGGATCAGGTGGCTTATCAAAGCATTGCGGGTCATCTCAGGTAAGTTGTCAAAATCAGATTGTTTGTCAAGATCTGGTAAGTTGTCACCAGCCGGTGAACTGTCAATGTTAACGTCACAAGTAGGTATAGGGCTCTCTATTTGGGAAACACCAGGGGTTTACCACTGTCAACACCATGGCCATCAGTCAGTGATGAAGTCGTTGGATCATGAGTCTGCTTGGTCGAAATAAACTTGGCGCTCTTCTTCATCGAAGAATTCTTTCAACAGGAGTCACGAGGCCTACTTGGCCTCAGTTCAAGTACCACTCACAGGGAAGTAACAAGTCTCTATGCATGTCCGTAAGAGGACCGTCCTTGTTCTCTGGTTTCACTGTGTACACCGGGAGGGTTCCTGCTCTTTTCACCACCACATGGACAGTCTGTCCCACTTGTCAGAGATCTTATGTTGCCTCGAAGACGAACATTTCTGACCAGAAACCCGGTCCCCTTCTTCTAGATCTGAGGTGGTGACATGTCTGTCGTATCTCGCTTTGTTCCTTTGAGCTGTTTTTGCAGCTTTTTCCATAGCTATTTTATAGCTTTCTTTGAGACGGAATTTAAGGTTTTTCACATATTCTGAGTGAGATGGGGATTGGTTTTCTTGTACTGGCAACTTGAAAGCGAGATCAACGGGCAGACGTGGTTGACGCCCAAACATCAGCTCATAAGGGGTGAATCCCGTCACGTCATTTCTCGTACAATTATAAGCATGGACCAGAGGTCTTACATGCTCCGCCAACAGGACTTGTCTTGGTCTTTAAGAGTGCCTAGCATGTCAAGCAGGGTGCGATTAAATCTTTCCACAGGATTGCCCCGTGGATGATAAGGGGTTGTCCTAACTTTGTGGATACCTGCTACTTGACAAAGCTCTTTGATTGTTCGAGACTCAAAGTCTGGACCCTGGTCACTATGCAACTTTTCTGGGATACCATAGTGCACCATGAAGTTTTCCCACAGACACTTTGCTACAGTTCGAGCCTTTTGGTTGGGCGTTGGAATGGCAATTGCGAACTTAGTAAAGTGGTCTGTGATCACCAGTATGTCTTTGGTTCCACTTTTGTCAGGTTCTAATGACAAGAAGTCCATGCAAAGGAGTTCAAGGGCGAGTGGTGCTGATGTTGACCAGGGGCAGCCTTCTCTGGTCGAGCCTTCCTGCGTATGCACCTGCTACAGGTCTTCACCTTCTTCTCCACATCTGCGACCATCCTTGGCCAATAGAATCTGGTCCTCACAAGGTCCAGCGTTCGATCGACTCCCATGTGACCCATGTGGTCATGTAAGCTGGTGAGGACTGTATCACAAAACCTGGCTGGTAGTACTAGTTGGTAAGTTGTCCGGGCCCCAACCTGGCGTCGTCTGTACAAGATGTTATTATGAAGCTCAAGACGATTTAATTCCCGAAGCAAGAGTGGCAAGTCTGGGAGCTGAGTGCGTAATGTGGGAGGTGGCGTGTCCCCATGCTCAATCTGAGCAATAATATGTTTGATACACTGATCAGCCCTTTGAGCATCTGCTAGCTCTGTCTCGGTCAGATGAGGGATGGTTGGCAGGGCCCCAAACTGGTCCTCTTGCCCATAGCTGTCAGGTACTGCAGTGGGGGACATGGTTAGAATTTCCACCAAGGCGACACAGTCTGTATCATCTTCTTCTACCATCTGGAGGGATGCTGTAAGTGAGCTGCCTCTACAGATTGCTTTCACAACAGACTGATCTAGTGCATTAATGTTTCCTGGATCAGAGAGGAGATCTTGTGTGAACTGTTGAATACGTTCTCTCTCCTTCTGCGACTTCAGATCATCCATTAACACCCCATGTGGTCTCCGAGAAAGTCCATCTGCATCTCCATTTTGCTTTCCTGGACGATAGACAAGCTTGAATGAAAACGTAGATAGTGCAGCAAGCCATCTATAGCTAGTTGCATCTAGTTTTGCAGTCGTCAGAATATAAGTTAGCGGATTGCTATCCGTTACAACTGAGAAATGGTTGCCGTAGAGATAATCACTAAATTTTTCTGTCACTGACCACTTGAGCGCTAGAAATTCTAATTTGTGCGTGGTTAACGACTCTCACTCCGTGACAGCCCTCTGCTAGCATAGCCTATGACTCTGAGCTGACCCTCTTGCTCTTGGTACAAAACCGCACCAAGTCCGGTGGTACTGGCGTCGGTGTGTAAAATGTACGGTTTCTGGGGGTCAGCGAACGCCAGTACTGGTGCCGTAGTCAGGCTTTGAATGACTGTGTCGAAGGCTTGCTGGCATGTGGGTGTCCAGCGCTCCCCAAAAGGGCTCTTTGGGTCATGATATTCATCTCTTTTTCTTTCTTTGGCTTGCTTTCCTCTTGATTTCTTGTGGAGCGGTGGGTAGCCTGAGGTTAGGTTGTGAAGGGGTTTTACAATGTTGGAATAGCCCTTCACAAACCTCCTGTAATACCCGGAAAATCCAAGAAAGGATTTTAACTCTCGTAGAGTCTGGGGAACAGGCCATGTCTTCAGAGCCAAGATCTTCTCTGGGTCGGTCTCAACCCCGTGTCTAGAGACGACATGACCCAGATAACGAACTGATGTCTGAAAGAAAACACTTTTTTCTGGGGATAGCTTCAACCCATATTCTTTGAGACGTCGGAGTACCTTCATGAGTCTCTCTTCGTGTTCCTCAAGTGTTCTGGAGAATACTATGATGTCATCAAGGAAGACCAGCACGTCCCGCAAATGCATATCCCCCATGCACTTTTCCATCAGTCTTTGGAAAGTACTGGGGGCATTGGTCACACCTTGAGGCATCCGGTTAAACTCCCAGAACCCGAGAGGACACACAAAGGCAGTCTTTGGTTTATCTGCTTCATTGACTTCTATCTGGTAGTACCCCGATTTCAGGTCAAGAACCGAAAACCACTGGGATCCATTTAAGGCTGAGAATGTGTCTTCAAGTTTGGGAAGGTTGTATGCATCTTTTATAGTTTGAGAGTTCAGACGCCTATAGTCGATGCACAACCTGACTTGGCCGTTCTTTTTCCGAACAACAACTATAGGTGAGGCAAATGGGGATTCTGACTCCCTGATGACTCCTGCATCGAGAAGCTCCTGGATGTGTTTGCGCACAGCTTCAATGTCCTGTGGATGTATTGGCCGGCTACGAAGCTTGAAAGGGGTTTCATCTGAAAGGTTTATGTGATGGCTGACCTTATCAGTTTGCCCAAAGTCCAGGTCATGGTGTGCAAACACATCAGACATGTTGTTTAGCTGCTTCATGATGCGTTCTTTCCACTCCAGTGGAACTGAGGAGTCACCAAAGTTGAAGCTCAGTGTGGGTGTTTGGGATGACTGATTTTCTGTCGGTCTCTGGAGGGATTCTTTTTGACAGCTCTTTCAGCAGGATAGTCTGATAGGCACTAATTTCTGCAATGGTGCACCTTCCAGGGATGACGATGTCATGGTTAGATTCATTGGTTATGACAACCGGCAGCTTATGAGGCCGTAGTTCAGGGAAAGTTATTAACCCAGCTTTTACTAGCAGCCCTCCTGGCAAGGGAGATGACGACGGATACTCAATGACCACTGACTTCTCCTCTTGCAGACCACTGGCCAGAGCGACTCCTTCAATCACCACAGTTCCACCATAACTTCAGGGCACTTCCTCGCATTTTCACAACACCCTGGTGGTTGTTACTAGCTTGCTTCCGTCTTAGCTCAATGGCCTTGAATACTACATTGTAGCCATATGGGAGGGGCTTACGGTGATTTGTTTCAGTCTCTGAGTAAATGGCGAACAATGCTTCCAAAGTATTGGTGCCTATGAGCACAAGGGACTGGGAAGTATCTGGGACAACCAAAGCAAGTGTTTTTATATCTATTGGAACTCCAATGAAGTCACTTGGGAAAGTCACTGTCATTTCGATGTAACCAAGGTAAGGAACGAGCTGTCCATTTGCACCTTCCACTTCTAGGAGGTCATGGAGAGATTTAATTTCCTGATCTGGAAGATACTGCTTGTAAAACGACTCAGGTACAGTTGTTACTTGGGAACCCGAATCAAGGAGGCAGTTCACATCCTCTTCATTTATGATGACATGAGCTGTACTTTTGAGGCCGATCAATCTATTGGGGAGTTCAAAAGTTTGACTGCACTTCGAATATTGTTCAGTAGAATGTGTACACGTTTTGACAGTTTCTGGAGTTGTACCCACTCTTTTGGGTTTAGTTCTGGGTTTGTGTTCATTTACTTTATCTGAGGGACATTGCTGATTTTCCTCAGCTCCTGTTTGTCCCACAACAGGAACTGTTAGTCTTTTAAAGGTAGTTTTGACCCGTTTTGTACTTCCCATGCGAGCTGTTTTTCCTCCAACTGTTTTTTCTTTTCTGCCACTAGTATGGGATTTGCAGGATCTGTGCAGCATGGGGCAATGTGTCCATCCTCACCGCAATTAAAACAATACCACGGTTTGGGTTTGTATGTTTGTTTCTTCTTGTTTTGTCTCTGAGTATCTGCTTCTGTAACGCTAGATTTTTGCTGTTTCCCTGACCTCCCTGCAAACTCTTTGGTGCTGGCTCCTTTTGTCTTTTTGTGGGATTGCAGCACGGTCAGTTGACTCTGCAGGCTAGCCACCTGTTTTCTTAGATCCTCAATAGCGCTGACACTGCTCTCGTGCACCTCTTCTGGCTCACAAGCATATGCACCATGAAACTGCAGGCTGGCTTCTTTGCTTCATGGTGACCTAGTGCTTCCTCATGCCGACAGCTTTGGCCTGCTGTCTATCTTCTTCGGAGCGGAATCATTAGTAGAAGGTCTGAGAAACGAGGTGGGCTGGTTTTCTTTTGCTCGAGTTGCAGAGCGCTGAGCAGATTGCTGTCCCAGCAACCCCTGCAGAACTGCTTAAGGAGATGTCTGTCAGCTTCTTCACATGCAACTCCTCCCCTTTTTGTGGCTTTGTTTAAAGCTAACTTGAGCCTGTGGAGGTAGGCAGATGACTTTCACCTGGGTTCTGGAGTGTGTTAAGAAATTGCCGCAAAGAGCTCTTCCCCGTCTTCCACAATGCCAAAAGCTGAGTCCAACAGCTGCAGGTAGATTTCAGGTGGTGACTCAGGTCGTAAGCCTTTAACCACGTCAGCTGCTGGGGGAAGTAAACTCTCAAGAATTTTTCTGGATATTTGCAAAGGGGATACGCTTGGATCACTCTGGAGCAGCTCAATGTGTGAACGCCATGTGTCATAGTCGGTTTCATTATTAGGTGCAGGAGATTTTCCGGAGAATGAACGGAGCCTCACCTGGGATTGCACGGGTACGAATGTTTCTTGCTTCCGTAAAATGTGCTCGACGACAACTCTCTGAATTTCAGGTGGATTCACCTCACTCAGTGAGATCGAGGGAGCTCTGAGAGGGACCTCATCAGTGGCGTGGTTCGGTGCTGCATCTGAAAACACTTTATAGGGCTCTTGACTCTTAGAACTGGGTCTACTAGCAGTGGTTGTCTCAACATGTGCAGGAGAAGACTCTTCAACCGTGGGCTGCAGGGTCTCAATATCTTCCCCGATATGAGATACCATCTCTTTTAACACTTGACTGTAATCTTTGCCACTAAGTACTGTAATCTCTTGCTCACTAGAATGTAGCTAGTTCTTGAGTATCAGCTGAAATCACGTCATTTGTACATTGACCTCCCACTTTGGCAGTGTACACACTACTCAGCGCCTTTACTTCATAACCTGTAGAAGGTTCATTTTCTGTTGTGTACTTGTATGGTAGCAAAGGTTCTAAATTTTCTAGAGCTGAACTGCTGGAGTATTCAACGATCAGGTTTTGGTAGAACTCAGACTGTGGATCGTCAACAGGATGACATTTTTCAATTTTTCCATATTCTTTTAAAAAGTCAATCACTTGTTCATCCTGCTCAGGTTTGTCTGTTAACCCACTGACAATAACTGCATTAGGAATCTTCACCCCAGATTTTTGTATAAAATCCATTCTGGTTAACGGTTCAGTATTGGTGCTCAACTCAATGGCTCCTGGCTGGCTCGCCAAATTTTGTAACACACTAGTCTGTATGAAGGTGGTGTAACAGCACTTATGGACCAATACCAGAAGACTCTAATTTCGCCTGGAGAGGAGATGAGCAGAGCAAAGATGACAACAAAAAAACTTTTGAGTAGAACTCTTATATTGTTACAGAAGATAATTTGGCAGTTTAAAAATAAACAGTGCGCACAAAAGAAAAAAAACAATATTGTTCGTTGGGGCCCAAAAAAAATATTTGAATCGTTGCAGGTGCACCTGTTGTAGTTTGTGTGTTCGTGCAATGTGGGTATCTTTATCCGTGGACTCTCTGGCTCGCCATCTGATGGATCTTCAATCTTCTTCCCGGAGTTCTGGTCCACCAAAAAAACCTGACCTATAAACAAGGTCACTCACATTAGACTTTGTCCTGGGATAAGCCCATTTTCCACTCCGTGGTTCAAAATAAATGCAGATTATGCATTTAAGTGTTTCAATAAAATTATAATCTAAATACAGTTGTACAACTTATTCTCTCAAGTTCAAACGTGGCAATAAGCACACAAATTAACTTTTCATGTTCATGTAATGTGTAATAACTTACTATAAAATCATATCACAGAATAACAATAACAACAAAAATACATGCAGAAGATTTCAGAGGTGATAACCATGTGCTTTTGTACCTTTTTCCCACACTACAGGCCTGCTAGTATGAGAGGAACTGCACCAAAAATTGATCTGAATCATTCTTCTAGCATTATGCATTTCTCTTCTTTTTTTAAAAAAAAAAAAAAAAAATAACTTCAAACAATGTGTAAAACTAACAAATTAAATCACATATGATGTGTAAATTCCTTTTCTTAAAGTTAACAGCAAAATAAAGGCAACAAAAAAACTGTAAAACCTTACTCAGTGTCAGGCATTAGTATGAAAACCTAACATGGCGGTCACCCGTTAGCACATAACGTCTTTTTTTTTCTCACCGTTGTTCTGCTCTGAAATTGAGGCCGTCGACCTCGCCACTTGCTGAAACTCCCGTAATGGCGACTGGGAATGAAACCGAACCACCCGGCCCTCGGGGAGACCTCTCTAAGCCGTCTGCTGTCTGCGGTAACGGCACCAACCGTCGTGCTGTGGTAGCTCCTTGCCTCCCGCAACTCGCACCGAATCACACTGTCCTCCTCCAAGGTCCGCTTGCTCGCGTTCTGCTTGCTCGTGTTCAGCTCGCTCGGCAGGCAATCATCCTTCCTCGCGGTCCAAAAGTAAAAAACCAATGGCGGTAAAAACCGCGAGCAGTGTCTGCGTTGCGGGGCTTGCTCGACTAACCTCGTTCCTGATTGGCTGTTGGGCTAGATGCTTCACGTAGGGATTCTGGGAACCTGCTGATGCGTTCAAGTGCCGCTCAGAATTTAGAACTACTAATAACTAAATAAACTCGTCCAATGAAATTAAAACATTTATGGATAACCAATTTGCACCTGGGTTACACAGTCCTTCTAGATGTTGTTCTGCAGCTCATCAGCCCGACACTCCAGGCAGGAATCACGGCTCCTCTCCTCAACAACCAGTCAGGCTTATGCAGCAGGTCTAGAAAAAAAAAGAGAGAATTTAAATAACTGAATATGTAGTATTACCTGCAATAAAGCCAGCATGAATGCTGTAACCTGAATGTAGCAGCTGAAGATGCTAGCACAGATTACTGAAGATGCTTAAAGTTATAGCTAAAAAGGCTGTAACTCATTGCAAGCTAAAAAATTATCTAAAGGCCAAATGAGCCTAAAAATACAAGTAAAAAGTTTGATTCAGCCATATAAGCTAGCATACAGTTGAAATATTAGCAAAAATCAAATTTAGCCTAAAAAAATGAATGACCAAATTTACCAAAACAGCTAGCATGTAGCTGAAATATGAGCCAAACTTCAAATAAACTAAAAACCTTGGTAAATACCAAAATAGTTCAAAAAGCTAGCATGATGCTAATGTAACAGCTGAAACTCCAAAATAGCTAAAAAACCCCAGCAGGTTTAAAATAACCTTATATTTACAGAACGTACTGAGTAAAAAAAACGTTCAGACTTAAAACGTGGACTGCTTTTGGAGAACTGGAGATGGAGTATTCTGAGGTCGTCATGGCAACGAGCACCCAAAGGGAGGCGCACGGCTGCGTGTCTCTGTCATTGAAAATGATTCCCTGCACTTGTCTTGGAAAAATGCTTATACTTTTTAAACCATTATCGTCTGAATAAAACAAAAAAGTAGTCAGAATCCAGAGATTTTAGACAACAGTTTGTGCAATTTGACTAGTGAAAATATGTTGCTCGATACTTGCCTTCACCATTTTTTGGAACCAAACCATTCCTGTTTTTACAATTCATCACCTAAAATATCCCATTAAAAAAAAAATAATTAAAGTATCCTGGGAAGTGATCAAGATGCGTAAGGGCAATGCAGACGTGAGTCTTTGCCAAATGTGACCAACATGAATTTCTATCACCTTTAGTGCTTGAATACTCTAAAAATATGTTAAAATAACATCAGCCAAAATAAAAACCAGTTAGAAGAATATCTGCTCAAATAAAAGGTCAATATTTTCAATAAAACATTCAATAATTAGGGATTATTCAAATTTGTATTTAGATTTGTGAACGATCTAAGAGAGAAAATCTGAATCGCTGCTGTTCAGAAGATGGTGAGTTTGATCCCCGACTTGGACGATCAAAACAAAAAACTTCAGATTGTGTCAATTGACAGAAAAATCTGTAAGAAATTCGAAGGTGTCTGAAATGGTTTCAGTGAAAACAAAAGCCTTTTGAAACCTGTGTAAACAGTTTGTGTAGTGCTTGTTTTTCAGATTCAATCCACAACCTGAAGCCAATTGAACCTTTCTGTTCTCTCATGGAGTCCAGATGAGCCCAGGAATATGTCAACAAAATGTTTTCTTTTCCACAAAACATAATAAAACACCTTTAATAGTCTTTATTGTTTCTGGGGTTTTGTTCCCATGTCCTCTCTCCTTTCCTGCACACTTTTCCCCATCGCGTCAATTTACAGAAAAATCCTTAATATATTAACAAATGCATCTGAAATGGTTTCAGTGAAAAAATAGATTTGTAAAGTTTGTCAAAGGTACAAAAAATAGTAATAAATCTAATACAAAGTGTATTAAATGTGAATCACATTTTTCACTTTAAAAGCCATCACAAACTGTTTATGGGAATATGGGAAACAGTGTCCACACAGTTCTTGTAGATCTTATTGATAAAAACCTTATGAAAACGTGGCTGTTAAACAATATATTAGTGATACTTTCACTTGAGTTATCTTCCCCACAAACACATCTGTCTCATTTTGTCTCTATAAACATTTTATATTCACATTTTTTTGTTCAAATGAATAAAAACAAGCACCTGCTCTCCATCCAAAAGAGAGAAGCCATGACAGTAAACAGTGGGCGTGGTATCTAGAATTTGGAACAAATCCAGCTCTGTGATTGGATGCAGCAAAGTTTGATACTTGAAGTTGGAACTAATCTGGCCATTTGATTGGTTGAAAAGTTGGAAACATAGAAAATGGAGGTTCTTGCTGTCGTGCAGAAGCTCATGAGTTCAAGAAGAATCCGATGTTCAAGAGTTTGTGCATTCAACGCCGTACTTTCAAGGTGCAGGGAGACCCAGTTAGGCAGCAGCATGAGGGGTCTGGCCTAAGGACCAACACTGGATTTTTAGCTCCTTAACCCCCCTGGGAAGCAAAGCCAGGTGTCCTGGGAGAGAGTCCTACAGCCTGCCAACTGTAATGCAAACTCTGAAACAAAGAAATACAAAAACATTTGCAATAAATCTAAAAAAAAAGATACTGAAGCAAATGATTCTGGTTTGACATGAGATTGATTTTCTAAAACAACCCTCTGCATTTAACCGGACTTGGGACTGGCACAAGAAAACACTGGATTGTGCTTTCTTGTGGTTGCATTAAGTTTTAGAAAGAGCATGTTTCTAGAACAGCATCTCATTATTGCAAGCGTCTTCTTCTTTTCTTTTGGGCTTTTCCCTTCAGGGGTCGCCACAGTGAATCTTGCTACATGCTAGCTGTTTAGGCAGATTTTGGATTTTTTCAGTTTTTAGGCTAATCTGGAGTTTAGTTTATATTTCAGCTACATGCTAGCCATTTTGGCTAATTTAGGATTTTTTTTCAGTTTTTTAGGCTAATTTAAAGTTTAGTTGATATTTCAGCTACATGCTAGCTATTCTGGCTAATTTAGTATTTTTTCAGTTTTTTAGACTAATTAGGAGTCTAGCTAATATTTTTGCTACACTGAGAAAAAAAAACGAACGGAAGTTTCTCCTTCTACAGCTCAGCTCACTTTTA
Source organism: Oryzias javanicus (assembly GCA_003999625.1). NCBI lineage: Eukaryota > Metazoa > Chordata > Actinopteri > Beloniformes > Adrianichthyidae > Oryzias > Oryzias javanicus. The sequence goes on from ML136757.1 coordinate 24,074, forward strand.
AATTCTTCATTTTAAAAAATTGAACCCTTCTCCTATTTTTCAGAGTGCTTGCTTGTCGTGTATTCCCCCTGCAGTTAACCACCTGTGACGAAACTTTCTGTTAGCCGGTTAGCCCGGTGGAAATTTCAGAATAAAAGCAGTGCAACTTACATCGTAGATCAAACTTCCGTTTTGAGTTAATGTGTTGTGAAGTTTGAACACAGTGTGAACACAACAAGTTTTAATGTGTTTTGTTGTGAAGTGTTGTGTGCGTCGCCAAGTTGATGTGTTGTGAACCCTCAGGGCCAGGGTGCTGACCCTCATCTAAGCTGCTTCACACTCGGCTTCAAACTACTCCAATGCCCGCTGAAGGTCCTGGCTCCATGAAGCCAACAGGAACATCATCTGCAAAGAGCAGAGATGAAATCCTGGATTGTGGACCACATGACCAAAGTTGAGCTCATTTCAATCACATTCAGCTACTGTATTTCTGGAAAAACTATAGCTAAGAATAATATTTTTGAATATGAAACTTTTTTGAACTAAATGCTGTATTTACCAGGCGTGATCAAAAATAATCATAGGAAACAGTTTGACCCTCAAACAATGGGGCAGAAAGTTAGAAAATCTCCCACAAACGAGAGTTCTGTTCCTGACAGACCTGTTTCTTTGTCTTTAAGAAGTTCTTCTGTCCTCCACTCCTGCCCTGTGTTAATGTCACCTGTTGTTATCTGTTTAAAAGACACCCGTCCACACCTTTCAACAGTCACAGAAACCTCTCCACCAAAGAGCTGTCAAAGGACACCAGGGACAAGATTTTTGACCTGAACAAGACTGGAATGAACCAATCTAGTGTAAGTAGCAGCTTGGGGAGAAGAGATCAAGTATTGGTCAGTTTATTAGAAAAACTGAAGAAATACAAGATGACTGACAATCTCCGTCCACTTGGAGCTCCATGAAAGATCTCACCTGGTGGAACGAATGATCTGGAGAACAGTGAGGAAACAGTCCAGAACTACACAAGGAACTGGTCAATGACTTGAAGAGGACAGTCACAAATGTTACTATGGTAACGCATGATGACACTCGTTTTGATACTCATGCCACGCTGCATGTTTGGAAAGGAAAAAGACTGAATTGCATCCCAGAGCATCATCCTAACTATGAAGCACGGAGGTAGAAACATCATGTTTTGAGGTTGTTTTTCTTCAAAGGGGACAGAGCTGCTGATCCATATTAAAGAAAGGAGGAATCAGTTCAATTTGGTAAGATTTTGGAAACCTTTCTCCATCAGTGAGAGCATTGGTGATCAAACAGGGCTGTATATTCCAGCAAGACAATGATCTAAAATACATCTTCTGATCAACCAAAAGCATGTCAAGGTTCTGGAGTGTTCTAATCAGCCTCTGGACCTCAACCCAACAGAGAATCTGTGGAAGAACTTGAAAGTCTGTGTTACCTAGAGACGTCCCAGCTCTTGAGGAGATCAGCATGGAAGAATTTTGCATTGAAGTTGCATTGCTGTCATTCTGAAATCCTGAGCGTCTAACAGAAAGTTACGTCACAGTTGGTGAACACAAGAAGCTGTGAAGGTCGTAAAATCTTCAGAAGTAATTAGTGGTAAAAAATAAATAAATAAAAACAATAATAATAAAAATAATGTTTTTTTTTATCTCTTGGTACGTGGTATTCGGTGTGGATGCCACCTGCTTACTGCACATTCATGAAACCACATTGAGCTCATTCGTAAGGCACCGTTCTTGAACGCACCTCATGCTGCCAGTGTGTGTGTACTTTAGATGCAGTACCTATACTCACAAGTAGTGTGTGGGCGCGGTCGTGTGTGTATGTACACATGGGTGAACATGTATATAGGCGTCCTACACCACTTTATAACAAACACAAGACACACAAGAGTGCCGTCTTCAAGCAGAAACATATAGTTACATTTAGTGTCTACGGTGGTGAGAGTACAAATCTTGAAGTTGCTAAAACTCAGATAAAACATTTCTAAAAACACGTACCAAGAGTTATTATCATTAATTACTTACTTCTGAAGATTTTACAACCTTCACGGCTGCACTGAAAAAAATCTGTTGAACTAAAATGAAAATATGTACAGCAGTTGCACAAAATTAAATTATGTTTACCATAAACCAAATTAGCTGTGTTTCCATTACACATACACCCCAAACTTTATTGAAATCAGAGGAATTTCGAAAAAAAACCCCAACTTTTTCAATAACACTGTTTCCATTTAATTATAATTATGCAAATGAGCATAAACCAACTCACGCAATAAGTCATTGAAAGCACGGCGATGGATGAGAGCAAGTTTTTTTTTTTTTTTTTACTCCCTGAAAGGGAGCATTAGGGCTGCACACTGAGCACGTGCAGCGCAGCTAGTCCAGCAACAGTCTCAGACGCACATGAGACCTGTTTAGCAGGATTTAAAAAATAAGTAAACAGCCGGACCTTTTTATCTGTTTGAAAACATGACAAGCTCCCTTGAAAGTTTGTCAGAGCACTCCCAGACTCTCCTTAAAGGAGACGTCTGCGTATAATTCAGGCTGCAAGCAGCAAAAGTGCAGCTTACAGATGAAGCCAAGATGAAATCTTGGTTGGTAGAATTTCAGAGTTAATGGAAACGCAGCTATTGTCTTAGATTTACTTGATTAACTCTTGTTTATCTAACATAAGTAGTTTGTGTTAACTTTATTTGAACAAGTTATGTTTGGCATATTAAACTTGATGTTTGTAAAAATTATTTTATTATGTTCTTTATACTAAATTTTACCATGTTTAACTCACACGATTAAGATATGTTACATACTAAAATAAAACATTTTTAACCTCAAATGTTGTAGTCATGTTAATATTATAAACCTTTCTAAAATTAAAATGGATATTTTGAACTTTGCGTATTTTTGATGAAATAATTAATTAATGAACACAAAATTTTTTTTCCTAAGCACTCATAATGTGTTATGACACTGGTTACCTGTGCATGCAAATCTTGACTTTTACATCAATTCTGTACATCTAAACTAAACTTTCAACCAGTGGATTTTAAGAATGTTTAAGATTCCATTTTTTTAGAATAAAGACATACAAAATTGTTTCTTACAAAGGTGTGTATTTTAAAAGGCAAAAAACATCACAACTGAAAATACAAATGTCATCCAATACAACAGTGTAAGAAAAGAGCACCAATAGTTCTTCCTAAAACTTTTACAGAACGTTTCCAAATAAACCTGTGATGAGAAAAAGTAGTCACATAAAGCAAGTGGACTCATGGAAACAGAAAAAAAAAAGATCTGCTTTAGAAATCAGAACAAAAAACTCATAAGGAACCTGAACAGAGGGGAAAACAATCCTGCAGAGAACATAGAGCAAAATAGTCCATGCAGAGGTGGGACGTCTTCAGCAGCGCTCCCTGATGGTCCGATTTTCAGAACCTGGACTTTCTTAGAGGGAATCAGCATCCAGATCCATCATAATCTTCTGGGGAACTTCAGAAGTTCACTTCAGTTCAGAGGGGAAGGTGAGGTTCAAACATGCATGAGGCCAAATAACCTGGCAGTAACAGAGGCACCACTGTCCAGATCCTGTAGGACCCCTGAGCTTCAAGCACATTGTCATGTCCTCTGGTGGGTCTCTCACATCTGTTGGTCTCACAGCAGATAAGGCCACTGTGGTCTCTTCAACTGAGATGGTGAAGATGTTGATGCTCCATTCTTCTTCTTCTTCTTTTTCTGTCACAAAAAAATCAATCATAAGTAAATGAAAATATTTAAGTACGCACTGAAGCAAAGAACCAAAAATGTTATTGAAGTATTTCTATTTCACCCTAGTATTGCTTTATTTCAGTCTGTGGTTTAATTAAAATAAATTGATGCAACAGAGTGTTCAATAATCACTTCTGTGAAGTGATAAGCATCCAGTTTTACAGAAAATGTCAACAATCAATAAAAGCTGTTATTCTTTTTAATACAGGGCTTACAACAAAACAGTCAAGAACAACAGACATCTTTCTTTTAAGATTTTACTTTTTTAAAAACGCAAACATTTCAAGTAACCAAAAATGACCCCCTTTAAGACTTATTTTTGTACTTACTTCATAGATATTTACAGGGTCCTCGTCCAGATGCACAGCGCTTTAATGATGCATTCTCCTCCAGCAATAATGTCATCTTCATCACCAGCCTACCTGTAAAGGAAAAAGTATAGAGAGGGTTTGTTACATTCTTGTAGGACTGGGTGATATATCCATGTCATTGATTCATTTGAATTTTTGACATTTAGGAAAATCAATATTTTTCCCCCCAGCTCTCTGTTCTCCTGGGCTTCCGTAGTTTGGCGTAAAGTCAGAGAGAGAACGCTTGTTCTGCATGATTTCATATAAAAATGTATCACTTTTAAAATAATGGAATAATTTGTCAAGTAAAAACAATGTTTAGATCTTTTGTTTATCTTCTAGCCAACTTGGCTGGTGAGTCAGGAATTAGATAGATTGTGGCTTCAAACTTGGAACATTAAACTACATGCAGCAAAATCAGTTTGAAGGCTGTTACTACCAAAAGTGTTCTGCTGAATGATTGTATTGTTTTTCTTTATTAGATGCTTAAATTAGCTCATAAAACATCTGCTGCATTGTTCTATAAAGAATTTTACAGTCTCTATTTAGTTACACTTCATCTTCAAGCAAATGTCTAAACGACATGAAAATAAAATGATTTTTGTTAAAAATATTCTGTCGTTTGTAACCTTTGTTAAAGAAAGTAAAAGGATGGAAAGGAAAATGATTACAATTGAAAATCAAATTTGTAATGAAAAAATCAGAGATTAGATTTCTTGGCCGTATCTCCCAGCTGTACATTCCTGTAGTCTGATTAGTGTTCAAGCAGAAACTAGGAACAATTATTGAAAACAAATGAATACACAATTATTCATGTAAAACAAGTTTTAAAAATGTATAATATTTAACGATGACGACCAGTGGGCTTAATTTCAGCTAAAATACGTGTTCCACAAATTGTTTATGCTACTTTATTTATTTTTCTTTTAGCCAATTACAGTTCCTGCTTACATTGTAATCTTCCCCACTTCAGAATTGGACTTGGAGTGGATGCGTCTGCAGCTCAGTAAACGTGTGCTCCAGCTCACTCAGCATGTGCAGCCTGAACACACAGATGGACAGTTTTTCTTTTTAGAAATCAAAAACAAAACTGATAAAAGACGACAGATTCTAAGCACACCCCGAGCGATGTATTGGTATCCCCTCTGGAAGGTTCCGCAGCAGACAGAGGGACCACTTGCTTGGTCCTCACAGCTTCAGCTTCTCGTAGAAAGTCTCAGTGTCCTGCTTTGTCATGGAAAGCAGCAGCTGGCCGAGCCCCACGCCCCAAGTCCTCGACTGCTGGTCTGCAGATGAAAAACAGAAAAATAAACAAAATCACTAAAAATTCTTTGCAGAGATATTTTAACACAAATAAAATCAATAAAAGAAAATGAGCAAAACATGGAAACAGTGAGACATTAGTAGTTGTCAGGAAAAATATTTTTAAAGTTTAAGTCCCATTAGTTGTATGTGAAAATTGTTATTTGCATTTGACTCTTCCATTGGGAGAGTGGTGAGCTGCAGACACAGCTGCTCAGGAACCATTTGGTGGTTTAATCCCCAATTCAACTCCTTAATGCTGAGTGTCAAATGTGGATTTGAGCTCATGACTTACCAGTTTTAGGGTGGACACTCTACCTCTAGGCCACTGATTTAGTGATTTTTAATTAAATATTTGATATATATATGTGGCATTATGGTTTCCCCATAGCCACCAGAAAACTAAAAACACAATATCGCAGGACTCTCCAGCCAGGAAGACTGAAACAACTAATATAGAAAACACAAATCTTTATTGGGTGTACAATAATTAAAATACTATATCTAAAAAATACAAGAGTAAAGGTTCCCAATGCTGCATGAGTGAGTCACTGGCCACCAGGTGCGCTGCAGTCCTGACGTGGTGGACCAGTTCTGATGCTCAGTCTTGACGGCTCGGTCCCAGTAGAAGATTCCGAGTTCCAGCAAGGTCTGGAGTGGGGAACCCAAGCAGACTGACCACCTCACGCTGATCCAATCCTTGGTGGCAAACACCAGGAAACTGAGCCCCCCAGGATGGAGACGCAGGAGCGAGGCCTAATCCAGACCAGCAGCACTACACCATGTGAGGCACCACCTAGGACAGTGGCCCTAAACAAAAACACAGTGGTGCAAAAGATCGCGACAGGACACAGCAGTGCATCAAGCAGCGGCACCTACAAATAAATGGTTCCACCAAATAAGAAAACCAAAAAAACACAACACAAAAGCATGAATTGAAAACACATACCTTGCTGGCAGCCTAGGAGGAAGCTAACAGGAGCTACACTGGCCACATAAGGCAAACCCGCCTGTGATTCTACAGAGGTGTTGGCAGGTTAGTCATAGTGAAGGTCATGAACTGGAGAAATACAAGCAGGAATGCCAAACCTACCCGGCAAAAACAGCCCCCAAGAATCAGCCTGGCAGCGTCTGATGCTGCAGTTCCTACCTGCAGCAGTCTGAGGCTGAATCTGCAACCCACTGAGAGGGAAGAGCTTTTAACAGCCTCTGCTAATCAAGCAGCTGGTGTGCACAGGTGAAAAGAGTTAGGTGGCCCTCTACCTGCCACACATATATAAATAATTAAACAATCAAATCTCAAAGTCTTACATTATTATAACATAATTGTTATAATAATGACAAATTCTCTGTTTTGTGCTAATTTTACATTACAATGGACATGACAAAATATTATGCGGTTTAATAAATCTCTTTCTATATATATATAAATTATTGTTTAAAATAAACCAATAAATCAACTAAACCAAAAAGAAAAAGCAACATTTTTACAACCGTTTCAATGTTCCCTTGCTTTCATGCCGTTTACCTGTAGACGGTCTCAATGCTTAGCAAATCTTTGTTCATTGCAGTTTTGCATTTCTCTTTTTTTCTTTTTAAAGATCATTATTTCTTTTTAAATCTGATTTTTTTTTTATTGTTGTGTTTCCATTAGACCAGGGATGGGAAAACCTTTGAGCTTGTGGACCTAAAACGTGTTTGCTTTGGTTCTTCTTCTGAACATGTTCTTGCTAAAGCCAATATATTATCTTTATCAAAAGTTATTCCAGTTGTAAACTGGCCAATCAGATGCTTCAGTAAAAGCATGTGGTGCCCGGTGGCCCCACCTCAAACGTTAGAAACGTTGGATTAGCTGTTTCCATTGACCATAAAATTATTCAAACTGGATTTGCAATTTTTGCTTCCAGGAAGACGCCACGACGGCACGGAGGCAAGCGCAGCTGCGTATCAAAAACTCTATTTACTCCAAAAAGGGTAAATATTGTTAAAAACAATTCCTGACCATGCCGCCGAAAAAACCCCCCAGCACCGGACGATTCAGAGGATATCAAGAAGTTGCTTGATTTCCTGCTGGAAGAAGTTGGAGCCCTCAAGATGCAGTACCAGGTCATTCTGGAAAGGCTGGAGGATGGGAGGCAGCTCCGGGCTCTGCAGGAGCAGACTGTCAACCGACTGGATAACTTGGATAAACGAATGGATGACCAAGAACAGGAGTCCAGGATTAATGATGTTATCATCACCGGATTGAAAATCAAGCCCCGGTCGTATGCACATGCAGCGGCTGCAGGGAACGGAGAAGAAGCTGACGAGGAGACGAGCTCCGTGGAGCAACAGGTGGAAGCTTTCCTGAAGTCCAAAGGAATTTCTCTGGACACAAACAACCTTGAGATCTGCCGTCCACTCCAAAGGAGAAGAGAGACCGACAAACCTGCAATTCTCATGAGGTTTGTCAATCGGAAACACAAAGTCGCTTTATTGAAGCAAGGAAGACATCTGAAGGGATCCAACGTCTTTATCAATGAGAATCTTACTAAACGTAATGCCGACATCGCCCGAAGAGCCCGCTACCTGAAAAAGCTTGGAAAACTCCAGAACACCTGGACACGTGATGGGAAGATCTTCACCAAGCTTTGCGGCAGTCCTGAGCAAGCCAAGGTCATTATCATTAGAAGCCTGGAGGAGCTGGAGAAGTTTGTACCCACTGCAGTCTAAACAAGAGATAAGTAAGAATGCTGGTCTACGAGGTGAGGAGACAAACTTCACTAACAATGACTGCTCAAAACAACACAATCTCTACAACAGTCAACAGTGAGCACGACTTTCAGAGAGATCTGAACTGTCAACAACCTGACCTTCATATATTCAGTGATAATGATAACAACCAACAAGATGACATAGACCCTGATCAATTCTTTTCCACTGTTAATCTGGACTGCAATATTTACACCATAGATGACTTTAAAAACTCTGTTAACCCAGAAGGAAGACTCTCAATCATCCACTTTAACAGCAGAAGTATGTACACCAACTTTGGAGACATCAAGGACTATTTACAGAATCTGGAACGTTCCTTTAACATCATAACCGTATCTGAAACTTGGTTTAGCTGCGACAAGGACGCTGACTTTGAATTGGAAAACTATGAACTTAGTTTGAACAGAGTTAACAAAAAAGGTGGAGGAGTCGCAATTTATGTGCAAAAAAAATATGAAGTTTACAGTAATTGATCAAATGTCAGTTGCAGTGGATGGATTACTGGGATGTCTTACAATTGAAGTATGTAATGAATCAGGGAAAAATGTCATTGTAAGCTGTATATACAGGTCACCAGGGTCAAGCTTAGAAGTGTTCAGTGACTGGATGGAAAAAATGTTTCACTCTCAAAATAACAAAATATTGTTTATCTGTGGAGATTTCAATATAGATCTGATAATTGCAGGCAAACATAAAGCAACAGATGACTTTATCAGCAGAATGTACAGCATGAGTTTATATCCAACCATTACTAGACCCAGCAGAATTACTACTCAAAGTACTACTCTTATTGATAATATATTCACAAATAACATAGAAAACACTCACATGAGTGGACTTATGATTTGTGACATAACTGATCATTTACCAGTTTTTACACTATCTGATATCAATGTTAAAACAAAGAAAATAATTAAAGAATCCGTCTATAAAAGGTTAAGAAATGAAAAAAACAATGAACTCTCTTAATGATGACTTATCCAGACAAAACTGGAACTCTGTGTACAGAGAGAAAGATGTGGACACTGCTTATAAATGCTTTTTAGAAATATTTATCTCACTATACAACAAGAACTGTCCAATTCATAAATCTAGGGACAAATTTGCCAAATGTCCTTGGTTAACTACTGGTCTACAAAATGCTTGTAAAAAGAAAAATAACCTCTATAAAAAGTTCTTAAAACAAAGATCGAGAGAAAATGAACAGAGATACAAATCCTACAAAAATAAACTAACTGAAATAACACGGCACTGTAAAAAAGTGTACTATAATAATCTACTGAATGAAAATAAAAACAATGTAAAGCGAGTTTGGGAAATATTAAACACAATCATTAAAAAAGGGACAAAAAAACGAACGTACCCAGATTACTTTACAGATGAGAAGGGTCAAACCTGTTCTATGAATGAAGCAGCAAACGGTCTGAACAACTATTTTGTAAACGTGGGTCCAGAGTTGGCAGCAGAAATTCCAGAGTGTAAAACCAACATAGAAAATATTCCATCCACCACACGGATCCCTCACTCAATCTTTCTTTCTGATGTGAATGAAAATGAGCTGATATCAATCGTTAATAAATTCAAGAGTAAAAACTCAGCAGATTGTCATGATATAGATATGACGATGGTGAAAAAGGTGATTAACAGTATTTCTGAGCCTCTAACATACATATGTAACTTATCATTACAAACTGGGAGATTTCCAAACCAAATGAAAATGGCAAAAGTGATTCCTGTCTATAAGAGTGGAGACAAACACCTGTTTACAAACTATAGACCATTTTCTCTCCTTCCACAATTCTCAAAAATTCTAGAAAAGATATTCAATGATAAATTATCTAAATTCATTGATAAATATAACATAATAAATGAAAGCCAATATGGTTTCAGAGAAAACAGATCAACCTCAATGGTGATCATTGAGGCTGTAGAGGAAATCACAAATGCTCTGGATAAAAAGAAATCTGCAGCTGGAATCTTCATTGACCTAAAAAAAGCCTTTGACACTCTCAATCATGACATCCTACTGGACAAACTGGAAGTGGGCGGGATCAGAGGAGTAGCGCTAAGTTGGGTCAAAAGCTATTTAACAGGAAGAAAAAAATTTGTCAAGATGAATGAATTTACATCAGAGGCCAAAGAGATAAGTTGTGGTGTCCCTCAAGGATCAATTCTGGGCCCGCTGCTGTTCAATATTTACATAAATGATATATTCAGTGTTTCAAAACTTAGAAAACTCATTTTATTTGCTGATGACACAAATATATTCTATTCTACAGACAATCAAAGGGAACTTGTCAATGTGTTGAACACAGAGTTAATCCAAATAAAATCATGGATGGTGTTACGGCTGTGGCCGTATTTGGTTTTGTTCTGTGTTTTAGTCAGAGTGGGACGTCTTTGTGTTGGGTGGATCTTTGTTTGTGTGTCTGTCCTTTTAATTTCTTTCAGGTGTGGTGCTGGAGGTGTGGCTCCCATTGGCCCAAAGCAGGTGGAGCCACCTTAAAAGCACCTGGAGGACCTCCAGCCCACGAGAAGGGAGCTGGGCTGCAACCAGTCTCCACTGCAGCTCGGTGCTCTTCTCCACCTGTTTTAGTTGTGCTCTTTGTAGTTTGTTTCTTTGGTTGTGTTTTGGGTCCCACTCTGTTCTTTTTAGTTTGTGTGAGTTAGTTTTGTGTTAGTTTAAGTGAAGCTGTAGGGGTGAACCGCCATTTTCTTTACTGTGAATTTTCTCCTGTTTCTGTTAGTCCAGGGAGGTTAGAGTTTGTCGTTATTTTACTGTTTCTTTTGCAGGTAAGCTCCCTGGGTTGAGTTAGTTGGAGTTTTGTTTGTTATTTTGGCCTGGGTTCACCCTGAAGCCTTTAGCTTTAGTTGGTTTATTGTTGTAAATAAATTTGTTATATTTTTATGGAGACATTTGTGTTTTTGTTACATTTTCCTTTATTTTTTTACCTTTATGCTGCGCCCCTAACCCCTAGACCTGATGGGGCGTAACAGATGGATTACAACAAACTGTCTTTGAATCTAGACAAATCCAAAGTGATGTTTTTTGGTAATTACAAAGCCAATACAGAGCTCTCAATTAAAGTTAACAATGACTTCATCGAAAGTGTTACAGAAATTCAATTCTTAGGGATTGTTATTGATAACAAACTGAGTTGGAAGCCACACATCAGACACATACAAACTAAAGTCTCAAAAAGTATTTCAATTATAAATAAATCAAAATATATATTAGAATACAACTGTAGATATTTATTGTACTGCTCTTTAGTATTACCATATTTCACCTACTGTATAGAAATTTGGGGTAATAATTACAAGAGTTCACTGCATCCTCTCTTTATGCTTCAGAAACGAGCCATCAGAATTATACATAAAGCCGGTTATCTTGATCACACTAACAATTTATTTATCAATCCAGAATTTTAAAACTGTATGACCTTGTTGATTTTTACACTGCACAATATCTACACAGAGCTAGTGGGAAAACATTACCATCCAATATCCAACAACAGTTCTCAGAAAATGAAGGAGGATACAAACTGAGAGGATGCAGGAACTTCAAGGTCAGATTGATAAGAACCACAAAGAAAGGTTTCTGTGTTTCTGTGTGTGGAACTAAACTCTGGAACAAGTTAAGTAATGAGATCAAACTATGTTCAAGTATTTATCAATTCAAGAAAATGTATAAAGAAACTCTAATTTCACAATATGAAGATAAGACGAGTTAAAGATCAACTTGTGTTTGAACAATTCCAAAGTTTTTTTTTTTAATGCAATCAAAGAGTTTTATGTTATGTAATATGCAGTAATGATTACTGATAAGTTTACAATCACAATGGCATTAATTTTCCTTTCTTGATCCTAAATATGTAGCGATGATTCATGTAATTATGTGTTTCTAATGATAATCAATGATTATTACATATTGTGTAAATCATTAATGTTTAATGAAAATATACAAGAATTCTTTCAGAGAATGATCAATAAGCTCTAATGTTACTTGAAAACTTGATTTCAATGTATTATTATTTTTCTGCATAGACATGACATTGTATTTTGATGATAATCAGTGAGTTTTTACATATCTGTTACATGATGTATGATTGATGTTACTGTTTACTGAAATAATGTTTTATGAGATTAATCAATAATCAACAAGCACTTTACTTTACTATTGGGAATGTATTGAGAAAGAAAAACAACCGGAAGACATAATTATGCAAAACAGTTAAATAAAGTAATCAAGTAGGGGTGGGATTATATAAATTCGCTTCTTCCCACTCCTTTTCAAGCAATCAATCAAACTCTACTGATTTTAGTTAATAATCATAAAGAATGAATGAACCAAATGTGACAAAAGTGTATTTTATTTTTGTTTGTTTTCTATTTTCTAATCAATGCATCTTATTGTTTCTGTAATGAGTTTGAAATTTTTGTGTGTTTTGTCCTGTATTTTCAATCTATGCTTGAAATAAACCAATCAATCAATCAATCAATCAATAGTACATTTGTCTAATGGAAACACATCCATTTAAAAAAACCTCCCATTTATATAAAAAAATAAAATAGTCTCTGCTGTTGGAGGAGGTGGTTTTTGAGGCATTTCAAAATGGACATATTTGGCAAAACTGCAATGGAAACACTTTCTGTAAATCAAATGACTCCCATGACCAACAGTGACTGCAGCGCTGCACCGAGGGCGCCACGAGAGGTCACACTGCTCATCAAAAGTTGAGCGTATCATGCGGAGCTATTGGATCCACAACTGAAAGGGGCGTGGCTTTCCGTCACATGCACTCCTGATAAGCGAAAGTGGTTCCTACAGAAATGTTAACTCAAACTGACTCGGACCATCACTGCTCACTAATGTCGTCTGGTTCTAACACGGCGATATCCATAAAATGGCGACTGAATTGACTTCATCTTGTGGAACCGGAGGTAAGGCATTTTCTCTGAGTGAGGTCACAGGTGTTTTGTTCATCTCCATATACTGTCAATGGTTAATGTGCTTTATAAATAAAGGTGATGATGATGCTGAGTTCACCATCTGACAGAAATGATGCATTACTGGGAGCAGAGTGGATGTGGAGCCTTTACCTGTATGGCTCTGTACCCCCCTCAGTGAAACTGTGCAGTGGAGTGAGGAAATGAATGTTGGTGCTTTGCACAAACTTCCTCTCCGTTTCTCCAAGCTGCTTCTGCGTCTCTCCACACCTCATCAGCGCCGTTCCTGGTCCAAAACCTGAACCCGTGATCACCACGGCACTGAAATGATCATTACTCGCTGACCACCTGCCACAAAGGTAAATAAATCAGGTGAATGCACACTAACCGTGAGGAAAATCACGGACAGGGGGTGGGAGATGGGGGTCTTAAAGGAGACCCGCCCACACCTAAAGTAACAAACACCTGTTTGAGCAGGAATTTATTCAACACACAGGTGGAAGAAATACGTTATTCTGCATCTAAAATGAAAAGTTTTTTCCTGGTCACCACTAGCTCCGTGGAGAAATTGGGTGTTGGTGTAAGACTGGGAGCGGAGCTGGCAGAGCAGACTCTTCCTGAAGGGGGGTCTCACTCTGGGACATCAGATCGTGAGGACCCGCTTGTTTTCGAGGACATGAGAGGTGCTGCTGCTGAGAGCTCAGTTTTTAGAGGATTACTCCGAAATGACTGGATTAAAATACCGCTTTGAGGTTCTTTATAGTGAGGAATGAACATTAATACATTTAAAAGATCAAAAACCGATTTTTTATGGTATTGTCCCTTTAAATCCTCTCACTACAGACCAGTGATGTGCAGCTAAGTTTGTGGCTGATGAGACACAGACTCTTTCAGTCTGATTTACAAACCAATATATTTATAACTAAAGATTCTGTTTCATATCAGCATCTTTTTATAAACAAAGATCCATATTGGACTGAGGAAGAATGTAAAATGCATAGTGGTTTAGTTTGACTCCAAAAAACTAAACTAAATATATTAATAGTACATCTAGTTTGATCTTTTTACATTTCTGTTGTGAATAGGATTTTACTTTTTTTGTCTGTAATCAATACAAACATTTCTGTCAACTTCCTGTCAAAATATCTCTCAGAAAGACAACATGAAAAATTATGTATACAAGTCAAAGAAAAGCAGGATTCTAAACGAAAATGCTGAATGTAAAACTAAATGTGGTTTATATATTAGTACATATATTTAGAAAGTGACTATTCAAATCAAATTGTATACATAAATATATAGAGCAAAGTTGTGCGCAAAATATTACTTTGTTCACGATGTAATTGAACAGGAAATACACAAAACACAGAGATTATGAGTATATTCATGATTAAATTGATTAGAATTAAATAAATTGCATTTATGGATGTCAAATCTCTTTTATCAAAAGTAAACATCTCCTGATAGCAGGTGAAACACTAATACAGACACATACATGCTCACATATGCAGATAAAAACCCTTAAAGCGGTTAAAAAAGAAACAAGAATATGAAAAACGGAGGAAAAGCAGAAAAAAGGGACTGAGACCTCCAGAGAAAGAGGACGATTTTTGCTAAAACACACCACCACGAAGCATAAAGCAGCAAAAGGGGCGAACAGAAAATAAATGATAGAAAAAAATAAACGTTCTTAGCTGCTCCGTGAATGACTGGATTCCTATCAGAGAACAACCGAGAACATTCTACCCCGGGTCACCAGCAGCTGCTGCTCCAGCTATGATCGCTCTCGCCCCGCCCAGATCCAGGTAAAGATCTGAGGTGGAAAAGTCTAAATCACCTGTGGTCTCTCTGTGATTCTATCCAGCTGCAGACTCACACAGTGTCCCGCTAACGAAGAGGTTACTGTCTCATTCATTTAACTGCAGCTAGCTGTTAGCCGCTATGCTAGCGCCAGATTTCACTCAGAACTTACCTGATTTTGCTGCTCCTGGATCAGATGAAGTTGGTTGTTGTTGAGTCTCTGTCAGGAATCCTTTAATCCTCATGTTTGCTGAAGGTAAACCGCTTGTTGTTGACGATCTCTTCACTTTTATGCCAGAAATAAAAACACCGACAAGCAGGAACCAGTGCTTTGAAGAGGAGGGCGGGACTATGTTTTTCTGCAATTTGATTGGTTGGCCTGTCACATCCATCCAAAGGGCTCTAATTTGATTGGATGTTAGGCTGACACTACATAAGGAAGTAAAATAGCGCGAACAGAGAGACAGCGGCGCGCGGCTTTCTCAATATACTTTTTAATCCTTGGATTTGGGGGAAACAGCAAGTCTTTCCGAGTCAGAGGGCTTAAGTCGGGAGGTTAAAAGTCCAAGACAATTCTAAAGCCATCAAATTCATGAGGAGTCTGACTCGAGTCCAAGTCACGTGACTTGACTCACGTGACTGACTGATGACGTCAGATGACGTCACTGTCGAGAGGCTATAAAAGCGCTTGTTCGCCTGCTAGATTCATCTTTGAGATTCAAAGAGAGCAGCTGTTACAAGCATCCACAGACCTCAAGCATCGACTTACAAGCATCCACGGATCGTTTGGAAAGAAAATGTACGGAAATAAGAGAAACCACGCCGCTTACCCAAATCAGGGATTCTACCAGCCTCATGGAAATGCTGGTTTTGGACGAAGACACCCACACGTCCAATTTAACCAGCCATTTCCATTTGCTGGAATGAACCCCTCACATCCTGCCCCCCAAAGACACCCAAATTGGGGGCAACAAAACCTCCCGTATCCACCCCCTGGAATGAACCAGCGACA
Organism: Oryzias javanicus; assembly: GCA_003999625.1. Classification (NCBI taxonomy): domain Eukaryota; kingdom Metazoa; phylum Chordata; class Actinopteri; order Beloniformes; family Adrianichthyidae; genus Oryzias; species Oryzias javanicus. The sequence goes on from ML136757.1 coordinate 40,009, forward strand.
TCATGAAGTCCATACACAACACAGAAATCCAAACTGGGGACACCAACATCGTCATGTCCCCTTCCACCCTGTTCCTCCCCGACCCACTCACCACGGAAACTACAATCGGAGACACCAATATGCGCATGTCCCCGTAAACCCTAAAACACCAAGGCCATATCAAACTGCCCCTGCAGTTCTTCCAAAACCTGCGTCCCCACCTCCAGAAATGAAAATCCAAGATCAACCAGCCCCTGCGCTTGATACAAAGCCGGATCTGGAACAAAAGGATTTTAATAAACTCTTCAACCCTGCATTCACTTTCAATCCCATGGCAGATGAATTCAGGCCAAGAGCCAATCATTTCAAACCTGTGGAAAGCTCTAACCCTCAGTCAGCTGATCACAGTCCTCAGCTGGAAGAACAAGATGCAAATCCTGCAATTGTGTCTGCCAGTGAGGACATGTCATCAAGCACTAATGGAAATGACATCAAAGGAGAGATAGCTGAATTAAAAGAACAGCTGAGGAGGAAAGACGCATATCTGTCTGAATTGAAGGAACAAAGACAGATGAACCAGAATTCTCAGTTTGACCAGGAAGATCTTGATGCTAAAAGGCAAACACTGCATGCAGAGTTCCAATATGGGAGGAAGTGTGCACGTGAAGTTGACCTTCTCAAAGACAAACTGGAGAGACTCAATCAAGCAGCTCAAGCAAAGCGGGCAGCAGCTGAGAAGAGAAAGACAGAGGCTCACAAGCTGGCACTGCAAAAGCTGGAACTGTTGAAGAAAGAACTGGAAGAAAAAACACGGTATAATCTGGAACTGACCCAGAGACTGAGACTGGAAGAGGAAGCAGAAAATAAGATTCAACAGGAAATTCCTTTGGTGTCAGAACCAGAAGTCGTAAATGAACAGGTGGAGGCTGATCTCGACATGATCTCAGCACCTCAGGACCTCAAGCCACAAAATGATCCTTCAGAATCAGAAGTGATCCTGAATCAGACAGAGGCTGAGGAAATGGACTCCATCATAGCCCCTCAGACTGAAGATGAAGAACAGGAGGAGGTTGAGGAAATGGACTCCATCATAGAACCTCAGACGGAAGATGAAGAACAGGAGGAGGTTGAGGAAAGGACTCCATCATAGCCCCTCAGACGGAAAATGAAGAACAGGAAGAGGCTGAGGAAACCAACACCACCATGATAGACCTTGAAGTTTCTAAAGAACCTTCTGAAAAAGAAGTGGACCCACCATCGGACCCTGAGTCTGGACTTCAGGACAGTGAAGAACCAAACACTTTGCTGCCTGAACAGACCAAACCCAAAAAACTGTCACTGTGGAAGCGCTTCAAAAAATTCTTTACACCACGCCGCAGACAGAAAAACAAAGAAAAAACAAAGATATAGATGGTGGTGATACAGCTCTTGTTGTCATAGCTGCTGCAACCTGCGGCTGCAAAAAAAAAAAAAAAAAAAAAAAATTAGCCTATGACAACAAAAAACTTTTTTCCCTTCTTTTTTCTCTACTTAGTCGTTTTTCTATCAACCTAAATTGTGCATTTGTTGTATTTTATTTATTCACTTAGTTAGTTTTAGTAGGTTGATTAATTTATTAATCAGTAGGTTAATTATTTAGTTAGTTTTTAAGTTTATGTTAAGGTTGTTGTTGCTTTTTTCTTATTTGTATTAAATTGCGCAAAAGCTTGACTCACCTCAGTCAGTCTAATGAAAATGTATATAAAAAAAAAAAAATAGCTGACAAAAAAAAACATACCCACTCACACACACACAACACACACGTTACCCCCCACACACACATTACCCCCCCACACACATACAAACACACACCAAAACCCCACACACACACAACACACACATTCCCCCCCCACTCACATACAAACACACACATAAAACCCCCCACACAACACCCCCCACACACAACACACACACACACACACACACCCCCCTTCGTGAGCCACCACCTTAACGTGGTGAAGGGGTTTGAGGGCTTGAGTGATCCTAGAAGCTGTTCTCATTGGGTTAACCCTCTTGTTAGGGTCTCCCTTTGAAATCAGGTCCTAGGTGACAAGCCGGACTAAGAGTGGTTCAGAAAATCATAATGGAAAATATCACATCTAGGTAACTTTTTCTTTTCTTTTTTTGCAGGATTTATACCCATTGTACCAGATACCCTCTACTGGATTAAGGAGACAGATCACACTCACCAGACGCTCAAAACATTGAATGAATTTATCTTTCCTGCTCTAGTTAGTGTGCTTTGTGGGGCTTTCCACAACCAGTCATGTACTTGTATCCTTTTTCTGTTCTTTTTTTGTTTACTAAACACCTGTAGGGTGAGTGATGATCATCTTTGGTCGTCCTGCCTGTTACTTTTTACTAACTTTATTTTCATTGTATGTTTCCATTTGTTATCATTTACAGACATGAATTCTCAATAACAGCAAATAACAAAAATAAATCAACATAATATAGATAAATTGGACTGTTTTTTTTTTGTGTGCAGACTAACGGCAGCAGCTGTGCTGCATTAAAATCTCCTTTGACATTTGGCAATGCCATCACCCTCTGTTTTTTTTGGTAGTTGAAGGGTAGAAAACCTTATCCTAGGCTTTTTCACATTTCAAATGAATCTGCATAGATTTTTATCCCATAAATTAAACTTATGCTGTGGTATCCCTGTTGGTAAAGCCTTGAAAAGGCATAGAAATAGTGGGGAGTTAGTCATTTTAATTATTTTTATTCTAGAACTGAGATCTAAGGGATAGGTTGTCCATTTTTGTAGATCTTTTTGCATGTTTTATACAATTGAGTAAAAATGTGTTTGACACAGTTTTTGTGTTGCTTTAGTAAGTATGACACCCAAATATTTGATAGTCTTTCTTTCCCATTTCAAATTGTAGCTTTCTTTAATCTGTTTGGACGGAGAGTAGTTCAGTGTAAGAATTTGAGTTTTATCAATATTCATTTTTTTTATTTTGCATTGGCTCCCTGTGCTTTTCAGGATTGATTTTAAAGCTCTCTTAATGGTTTATAAATCATTTTATGGTTTTGGGCCTTCTTTTTTAAGGGACTTTCTTTTAAAATATAACCTCTTAGTTGTCCCAAAACCGAGGACCAAAATTTACGGTGAGGCCTGGTTCCATCATTACGGTCCTCGCCTCTGGAACAGTCTGACGGTGAGGCATAGTGTCACAGGGTGCGGACAGATCTCACAGCAGAGCCAGATGGGTAGGAGTGAAGGATTTTAATAGTCCAGGACAACAAAACAAACAAAACGAAGCAGACTGGTGGTGGAGGCAGGGAGCCAGGCTGACGGGAGCTTCACTGGAACCAGGAGGCGTTCGTTTGGGGTAAACAATAACCTGGCAGAGTGGAAGAGCCAGGGAGAGGCCTTTCAAGGCTCATGGATTAAGATGGGATGCAGGTGTGCATGGCCATCAGGTAGGGAAGGCCACACCTCCTGCCCCACGCCACTCTGGAAACACAAAACAGACAGAAACATAAGCACAAAAAAACAACACCACCAAAACCATTAAAGGAAAGCCCCAAACCACAACACATAGTTTCCCTGCCTAACTACTTTCCTATCTATTTATTTATCTATGGGTTTAAAAAGAGGTAACGAAAACTTGATATTACAGTATTAATAATGAGTCCCTGGAAAAACAGTATCGCTCAAATAAAGATGAATTGGTAAACACCAGTCAATCAACTCGTGGCTTCAAAGTCCTCTCCTGGCGTAAATGACATTCTCTCCATGACAGTTTTCTCCATCGATTTAGTACGTTTCTCACAACAGAATTAAACTTCTCACAACAGTTAGTGCAACCTCCACAACATTTAGTCATCTGTGGACAACCTAGTGGCAGTTTCATGTTCTTTTCATCCAATAACATATCATTTTGGACACAAAGCAATTGATGAAGTACAAATCTCTTCAAATTTCACTTTCACTTGCTTTTGATCATTATTCCTTTATTTTATTATGTCTGTCAAAATGATCTAAACTTGTCCAGGCTGATTATTGTTCGTA
>ML136758.1:0-43985 GCA_003999625.1 Oryzias javanicus
TTCTTTTCTGCCATTCTGTCAGTTGTATAGCTCATGAAATTTCTACGAATGTAAAGTTTGTAAATCCAAACAGCTTTGCTCCTATAATATGGAATGATTTGTGTGCCACCATATTGCAGACAAAAATAAACCTCAGTGGAGACAAAGTTCTCCAGAAATCTCTGCCACTGTCTAAAAACAGAGATTGAATCCAGTTGAAGGCTGTGAGGTTGATGGATGTGAGAGAATGAGCACATCACGTTCACACGAGGAGTCTGGCTCCCTCTAGTGTTCAAAAGAAGCAGTTATCTCCTCTAATGTGAAGGAGAAACTCACTCAGCTTTTTTATATATTTATTGTTTGAGTCAATTTAGCTTTTAATGTAGGAAAATGTGACATTTTTTTTGGCTAATGCGAACATTTTTCCAGTTTTTTGTGGCTAATTTGGAGTTTAGCTAACATGTTAGCATTATGCTAGCTGTCTTAGTTAGACATGTTTCCAGTGTTTTTTGGCTAAAATGAAGCTAATATTTTAGCAAGCTATCAGCTCTAGCGTCTTTAGCTACATTCAGCTTCCAGCATTCATGCTTGCATTATCACTGGTAATGCTATATATCTAGTTCATTTAGCTTTATTTATACAACATTTTCCTCCACCATGTTGGATCTAAAATTACTTGACAAGAACGTATCTAAAAATTCAGAACACACAGTTTAAACGTCGTAAAATATTAATGAGAAGAAAGAAAAGACCAAGAACTATAGAAATATATATAAAATATAACGTCTATTTAAAATAAATGTAAATAATTTATATATTTAACTAAAAATGGTCAAAACCTTAAAACATGTCTTCACAACACTGAAAACGATTGATAAAACCACTAATAAATCACTAATTAGCTTTCTTCTCCTGTTTTCCAGCCCTACTAACAAAGAAAAATAAAACCTTTGAATTTCAGAGCAATCATTTCTAAAATAAACTAAACCACAGTTCTTAATGTGAAATACAAATAAGCAATAAATAAAAAATAAAACTTCACACATTTTAAGCCTCAGATATCAAAATTAAATGCTTTAAAGACTTTAAAACCCTCAAAAAAAGGAAAACTAATAGAAAAATAAATACATATATAAAATATAGAATACAGTCATAAAAGTACAGGAAAAAGTCTTACAAGAATAATGCTAAATAGCCATAATAAGTCGATGTTGACCCTAAAAAACGTATTATTTCCTTATTTGTGAAACCAAAGATGAAGTAACTGCTAACAATCTCTCAGACTAAAATAGTCTGAAACCATTTCCTCAGTAAACATAAATTTATGACTTGAATCTTTGAAATTCTCAAGTTATAAATGAGGGAATTATAACTTTATTTATTTTTAAATATTAGCTTTTTTACTCATAATTGTTTCACGTCAAATTTGGACTTTTTCCTCGTCGTTTTATAACTTTATTTTTGTAAAACTTTAACATTTTTCTCGTGGATTTATTATTATTATTTTGAAATATTTTATGACAGCTTTAATACTTTTCACACTTTTAATTATATATATTTTTTCTATCTTTAAAATATGCATTTTGGCTCTAAAAAATCTTGTCAAATAGAAATAGTTCTCGGCTTCTTTAGGATTAAATTGATTTCTGTCTCCTTAACTTTTCTGTTTCATGTCCACTAGGGGGCGTTGTTTGTCTTCTGAGTCCAGAGTTCGGTTGTTTAAAATTACTGCTTGTATTTCTGCTATTTAGAAACTTGATAGTTTTGGAAATATTCAGCAAAATCTGCCCCATAGGAAATGAATGAGGAAGTCTTCAAATGTCAAACTTTTCAGTAGATTAGCAACAAGCCTTTAAAAATTCATGTTTTCATCTTTTATAATCATTTTAAAAATATTTGGAGTTTACCTAATATTTTAGCAGCATGCTAACGTTTTTGGATAATTCATTATCTACTGGAGGTTTTATTTTTCTTGGACTAATTTAGAATTTAGCTTCTATTTTAGCAACAGGCTAAAATGTTTGACTAATTTGCTATTAATGTAGGTTAATGTAGAGTTGGCTTATATTTTAGCAACATGCTAACGTTTTGGACTGATGTAGTTTACTGAAGAGTTTTAGGTTATTTTTGGATTTAGCTAGTAGCTAAACAATGTCCTAGCTTTACTTTTGGCTCCTGTTATCATAATTCTCTATAAAATAACTATTTATTCCGCTGATACGTTCTATGAGTATGACCATTTAAAGTTCTAGATGGATCACTTATTTCATATTTGTCTTTTTTTTGCTAAACTATTTTAATCTGAATAATTCAAAACTCCGTGTTGGCGCCATCTTAACTTAGCTTAATAATACGTCCATTTTCACAGCGCGTACTTCTTGACTTTTAATTTGTATTTTTTTCTAACGCTTTTATACACCATATTTTCGACGTTCACTTCTAAAACAGAGCAGACCAATGATATAAAGTCCTTAATATAAAACAGAAAAGCGTAAATAAGTAAGGCTGACGCATGTGAAGATGTGCAACCAGCACAAAAAAGATGTAAATCCATGTTACTCGTGCAGCATTACACGCAAGTGTTTGAAGTTTGATATTACTGCACCGATTTTCAGGGTAAATGCATTTTAAAAAACTTTGTTTTTACCTTATCTTAAATAAAACTTATATTATGTCAAAATGTTTGTTTACACAGAATAGTTCAGCCATAATTTGAAAAGAAAATTTGATAGCTTTATGGAAAGATTGCGAATGACAAACCTGTTTTACAAAATCCACAGATGGAATTGGAGGAAGTCTTAAATAAAACAAAAACGTTAACAATAGATATGTGGATAAAGAGGACAGCTGTTTTCATCCCATATTTGATACACATAAATATTAGTTAGTGACTGCATTTGAAATGTCTTTAAATGATTTTTCTTGATCCTTTTTTAGAAAATGATTTGTTGACTTTTTGTTTGAAAACTTTTTCCTTTTTTTTTTTGATATATCCAAATTTGTTAAGAGAAATCTTGTTTTTGTTTTTAAGTCATTGTCAGGTTCTGTCCTTCTTACATCGCTAGTTTGCTGTTAAAATATTCCCCTCTCGAGTCCTTACGCTCTGCGGTCCAGTGCAGGTTACTGGTTCAGAGGAGCTAATGTAAGTTCCGGGGTGAGCGTGAGTTTGCTGTGCCGGCTCCTAAACTCTGGAATAATTTGCCACCAGCTGTTAGAGAAGTTCCAACTTTGGAGTCTTTTAAAGCCAAACTGTTCCTCCATTATAGCGCTGAAGTATCTGCCTAGCTGAACTTGGGAGCCACGCCACACGCACGTGTGCTCACCGTCCAACTTCAACCTCAGATCAGACAAGACAACCCGCTGAATGTAAGCATGTTTAGAAGTGCTCATCCCCCACCCCCGGCTTGCTGAAGGGTTGACTTGAGAGCGGAGCGGACTCTTCCTGGAGGGGGCGGTCAGATGTTTTTGATGTCAGCTCGATAAATCGTCTCGTTTCAGTTCTCTGTAGGAGAGAGTGAAGGTTTTTAGAGAATCTTTCACAGATCAAAATGCTGCTTTAGGATTCTTTCTAGAGAGGAATGAACACTAGAATCCATTTAAAACCTCAAAAAGGAGAATTTTCATGTTAGGGCCCCTTTAACCCTTCCGCTCTCCTTGGGGTCCAGATGGCTCCAACCACATATTGTTATGCGATTTCTTCCATGACAAATGTGGACGAAGGGGGACAGGATTTTATGTCTGCCATGGACATTAGTGAAACTCCGAAATCAGTGAAAAAAAAAAGTTCAGCGCACTGTCCTATGGTGTCCAGATGACCCCACTTTTAATGTAAACAAGCTAAGGAGAACGGAAGGGTTAATATGTCTTAACATGGACACAAATGGGTCACGGATGGACCTGATTAACCGGCTGGGAGGGGAGATGAAAAGCAGGCAGACCTATGACGAGGTCTTTCAGTCAGTTTGGGGAGCCTCTGGTAAGTGTGGAAGTTACAAAAGATCAAAGGATTTGGAGCCATCATTTCAATTTCATATTTTCTTTTTCCACTTAGGTGGTTGGTCTGTCATAATGTGTCCCCATGGCATTGTGGACAGTGTCAAGTTCAACTTGAGAGCAGAAAGCCGGAGGGATTCTGCAGACCTCCTTTAGTCATGGAAGCTCTTACCAAATGTCTGCATTTCTGTGGCCCATGCAAACCTCAGACTTCCAGAAACCCCCCCATTCCAACCTTTTGAGGGAAGGCTTGCTGAGCCAACAGCAGATAATGTTGAGGCTGCTTCCCATGGCAATCTTAAAGTTCAACCACCATGGCTGCTTGAAAAGCTTCCAGTCTCCCAGATAAATGGTCATCCTGTAACAGGCTCCAGCAAACACTTTGTCCTGTATGATCAGGACAATACCACAGATCCACTGGATGTCCTGAGAAGGATCCACATTGTTCCAGAACTGCAAGCAACTTTAAACAGCAACTGTTTGCCTGTCTGAGGAAGAACAACTACTTCCTCAACAACATGGGACCTTCCGCTCACATCTTTCTGATGCCAAACATCCTAGAGCACAGAAATGTCAATCTAAACAAAAAACTGATCAAGAGACGGTTAAGAAGAGGTGTTCAACAAATGAAAACCACGACACAGTCACACTTGGGCCAAGTGATACTGGGTCATCCAAATCTTTAGCTTTCACAAGGAGATTACAGTTTCTTTTATGCAGAATTCAAATCAACTAGGCTAGTTTTTCTTTTTTTTGTTCTGATCGGAATGTCAGCATGAAAAAGTTGCAATGTTATTAACATTAACTTTAAAAGTGCTTTTGTTTTTCATAGCTTCAGTACGTCTTGGATACAAGGAGGCCAGGAAATGAAGTCATTGTTCAAACCTTCAAGAAGACATGCCTTACACGCTCTGACCTCCTGACCCTTGGGCTGAGGCGAGATGTGGAGTCTACCGTAAGTTTATTGATGTGTTCTGAAAGTATTTCATTTACAGTTAACAAAAGACATTTCTTTTTCTTGGATTTTGAAGGCCTGCTTTGAAATGCTGGAGAGGATCGCTCTTTCAAAGGTGCTATGAGCCTTATATGCTTTACAGAACAACAAATGTGGGAACTTAAATGTGTTGAGATGTCACCAAAAACATTTGTTTGACCCAAGTCTTATCTTAAGTCCCTTCATAAAAAAAAGATTGTCTTTCTAGACTCCCTCTATGCTCACACCAACTTGGGATTTAGAGCCCAGCAGTTCATGCCACTCTTGAGGTTACATTAGAATGATTTTCCACATTTGGTCGTGTTCCTTTGACCTTTAACAGTGTTTGGTCGTGTTCTACAGAACATGTTTTGTTCTGATGAATATGACTTTTTTTGGTCACATTCCTATGACCGTTGAAATGTCCAGTGGCAAGAAATAGTTTTGAAACCCTTATTAATAAATAAATTGAGCGTTCATTTTTGTGTCTATAATTATGTGGAAAAAATAGACAAATCCAGTAATTAATCCATTAATAGTGTATTGATGTGATCACTAAATCTGACTTCCTGTTGTAAATCATGTAACATCCACAGAGCGATTATTGAAGTAATGGTTGACATTTCCCTTCCTGCCACTGTACTTTTTGAGGTCTTTGCAGTAATGAGGTCGTGTTCATTAGACCTTCAGACATTGTATTTAACCCACGTGTTTTTACATTCACAGATTTGTCATTGTTTTCCTTTTAAACACACAGAAGATCTGTCCAGGTACATGGACTGAGATGACGGCCAAAGATTTGGTGGTATGTTGGCATAAGTAACACTTGACATTTAGAATAGAATAGAATAGAAAATACTTTATTAATCCCTTTGGAAGTCCTCGGTGAAATTCAGCGTCCGTACAGCACAAAGATGTAGTAAAATAACAAAATAAATACAATAGAATAACAATAAGTAAAAAATAGACTGAATATGGCTAGATATGCAGATATAGAAGTAATAAATACTGCACATTATTGACATTGCACGATGCCCTGAAAGTTGGACATATTGCACTGGTAAGAGTATTGCACATGTATTCCGGATTATTGCTCGTGTGATGGATCAGGTAGCTACGCCCCTCCCCTCTCGACCCTCCCTCTCCCCCTCCTACCAAATGCAGAGTTATACAGCTTGATGGCTCGGGGGACAAAGGAGTCTCTGAGTCTGTTGGTCCTGCTCTTAGGGAGGAGCAGCCTGTTGCTGCTCAGGCTTCTCTGTTCCCTGATGACAGAGTGCAGAGGGTGGCTGGTATTGTCCATCATAGCCAGCAGTTTGTTAAGTGTCCTCCTCTCTGCTACTGTCACTAGGGGTTCCAGCTTCATGCCGACTGCAGAGCCCGCTCACCTGATCAGTTTGTCCAGTCTGTCAGCACTCCTCTTTGTCAGGTTGCCCCCCCAGCAGACCACGGCATAGAAGAGAGTGCTGGCCACCACAGACTGGTAGAACATCCACAGGAGCTTTTTGCAGATGTTAAAGGATCCCAGTCTCCGTAGGAAGTACAGACGGCTCTGGCCCTTCTTGTACAGGTGGTCTGTGCAGCGTGTCCAGTCCAGCTTGTTGTCCAGCCACAACCCGAGGTACTTGTAGTCGCCTACAATCTCCACCTCATCGCCTCCGATGGTCACAGGTCGTGGTTGTGGACTGGACTTCCTGAAGTCGATGACCAGCTCCTTGGTCTTTGAGGTATTAAGCTGGAGATGGTTCATCTGACTCCAGTGGACAAAGTCACTGATTAGACTCCTGTACTCGTCCTCCCCGTCATCCCTGATACACCCCACAATGGCTGTGTCGTCAGCAAACTTCTGTATGTGACACAGCTTCGATGTGTAGCAGAAGTCTGAGGTGTAAAGGGTGAAGAGGAGGGGGGCCAGCACCGTCCCCTGGGGAGCTCCTGTGCTGCTGATGATGGTAATCGGGAGGTGATGCTCCTTAGGCCTGACGTACTGGCGGTCTCTCCTGTGAGGTTGTCGGCAATCCGAGGACCGAAGCAGGGCTCCACCTGCATCTCCCTCAAGTTTGTCCAGTAGCATCTGTGGCTGGATTGTGTTGAAGGCACTAGAGAAGTCGGGAGGATCCTCACTGTGCCACTCCCCTGGTCCAGATGAGCTTGGACTCGTGTGCAGGAGTAGAGGATGGCATCATCCACACCCACACCTGCTCGGTAGTCAAACTGCAGGGGGTCCTGAGCCTGTTGCACCTGAGGCTTGAGGAGATTGAGGAAGAGCCGCTCCAGAGTCTTCATCAGCTGAGATGTGAGTGCCACCGGTCTGTAGTCGTTCAGATCACCAGGACGGCTTTTCTTGGGAACTGGAACGATACACGATGTTTTCCACATGGAGGGCACCCTACCCAGCTGCAGACTCAGATTGTAAACATGCTGGAGTGGCTCCCCAAGTTCAGCAGCAGGTCTTGAGGAGGCGGGGGGGCACTCTATCAGGGCCGGCCGCTTTTCTTGGGTGAAGCTTCTTCAGTTCTCCCCCCCACACTGGTCAGCTGTTATTTGGGGAGGTGTTGAGATGGGGGGAGGGGTGGTGGAGGCTGCACAGGGAGGGAGTCAGTGAAGGTGAGTGAATTATGTAAATAGTTTAAAAAAATCTATTGTTTAAAAGAGTAAATATAAAGTTAAAGGAGAATAATTGATGTAAAACAATGTAAAAGGTTCCTGTAGCAGAGTTTTGTAATCATGTATGACAATGATGCTGTCATATCTTACTACTTCTGTGTCATATTCATGCTGATGGCGGGTAGTAGCGTGCACTGACACAAGTATGTTTACATTTCTTTGCATTGTTTTAATCAAGTTTGAAGTTGATAAAAACAAACCATGGGTACTTCTGATGGGATCCAATATAAAGGTGTTATGGTGTCCCAATGATGAATTCATGAAAGTATCATCACTGAATATTGAACTTTTGTTCTACAGGCTGCATTGTACGTGATCCTTGATGAAAAGTGTGACTACTCAACTGTAAGTAGAAGTTCTTGCAGAAAATCTGGTCTTCAAGGTGGTGGTGTTTGTTGTTGTTGGAAAACAACTCTTTAAACAGGTAGAGAAGAAACAGAAAATCTTTTCGTTTTTATTTTTATTGAATGTTTTCTTTTTACAGTGTTGGTAAACCTTAAGAATCCCGATTGTTTTGATGGTAATGTGATATAATGAATGCATTTCTATAGATAAAATGTAGTTATGAAGACTATCAAAATGGATCTTGGTTCATTAGAGTTGTAATAATTCATTACGACAACAATTGGATTAGAATCTATATTAGGGGTTGTCTATTGGATTCAGCTTCAGTACTGGATCAGTTGGAATAATCCAAATGACCTAAAATCCCACCAATGATGTATTTAGACTAAATTTCCACCAGTGTGACTCAGATAGAAATACCTGGTGCTGATGATGAAGGTTCCAGATTCCTTGTTTTTAATTTGAATGTGTACAAACAAACAAGTCAACAAGAATTCATATTAAATGAATTGATATTTTAGTTTTGTAAAGTTGTTTTTCACAAGAATGTAACACAAAGGAACTTTATTAGAAGACTGTATGGTCACACATTGGACTGGAATGATGGTTGCTCATTAGCATCACATTTTTTTTTTTTTTTAATATTTTTATCTTTATTTTGTAGGTATGCACTCGCTACAATACATACATAGTACAAACATACAATACATAGTTACAACAAAACAGCAAAAGCAAATGGTGCACCCTTAAAACAAAACAGAACACACAAACAAAAAAGTAAAGTTTCACAGTCTTTCTGTTCACTTCAGTATTTTAAATTCAGATAAAGTCTGATCTTACTGGTTTGACATACTCAGTCCATTTTGTCCATTCTTCGTAAAAGGTAGCACTTTGGATTTTGAGGGCAGAAGTTAGTTTTTCCATTGTATATATATCATGAATTATATTGATCCATTCCTCCACTGAGGGCGGTTCCACTTTTAGCCATTTCCTTGTGATTGCTTTTTTACTAGCAACCAAGAGAATTGCTCGGAGTTTTTTATCTAATTTCTCCAGGTTCTCCACATCAACCTCTCCCAGATACATGTGTTGGAATGAACATGGAATTTTGGAACCAAAAACATTGTTTACATGATTGCATATTTGTACCCAGAATATCTTTATAACTGGACATTCCCAAAAAATATGATAATGATTTGCCACAGTTGAACCACAGATTCTCCAACATGATTCGCTCCTTCCTAGATACCTTTTTTGGATGGGTGTAATAAAAAACTGCATCAAGTTTTTCCATGAAAATTCACGCCACGTATTAGATCTAGTTATATTCCATTGTGTTTTACAGATTTTTTCCCAGCTATCTTTTGAAATGGACAAATTTCCCTCTATTTCCCATCTTCTCCTTATGTAGTCAGTATTTTCCCGTTTACCTTGTTGAATTGATTTATATAATTTAGAAATAATATTACTTTTTGAAGGAGATGTAATTAGTGATAGAAATACATGCACTAGACTACATTCACTCGTTTCCCACGTCTCCTTAATGTTTTGATCAAAATAATGTCTGACCTGTAGGTATCTGTAGAAGTCTTTCTGATTCAGACTGTATTTTTCTTTTAATGTTTCGAAGGGTAAAAAAATACCCTTATAAGTAAAGGAATAATAAGTTGTTAGACCTTTTGTGGTCCATGCTTTGAATCTAGTATCTTGGGTATTAGGCAGAAAATCTGAGTCATAGGCGATCCATCTCAATATTTTGGACGTTTTACTCAATTCACAGAGATCAATAACTTTGTCCCAACTTTTTAGAAAAGATTCCTTCATAAAATCCTCAGTGGGGTCAATGTTGTTTCGTGTTTTTTTATCTGCCAACAGAGTCATAATTGGAATATTCCTTATAGTTATGCCCTCGGTGTCTTTCCAACCTGAAAAGTAGTTAGGTGAGAGTAGACATATTAAAGGTTTAAGTTGGGCTGCAAGGTAGTAATCCTGAAGGCATGGTAATCCAATACCTCCTTTATCTTTCATTAGTTGCATTGTTTTGTATTGAATTCTGGCTTTTTTGTTTTGCCAGATATATTTTGATATCATTCTATCCCATTCTTCAAAGTATCTATGCGGTATCCAGACTGGTAAGCACTGAAATAAGTATAATAAACGTGGGAGTATGTTCATCTTGATTGATTCTACCCTGGAATGTAAGTTCAAAAATTGTACCATATTCCACCTCTGTAGGTCTGTTCTGATTTTTAAAATTAGTGGATCATAATTGGCAGCTAATAACTTAGACAGGTCCTCTGTCAAAACAACTCCTAAATATTTAATTTTATCTGATTCCCATTTCCACTTATATGTATTTTTTATTTTAATTGTTGGTCTATAATTTAATTTTAATATTTGCGTTTTCTTTATGTTAATTTTATAGCCTGAAAAGGAGCTGTATTCCTCCAAAACTTTCATCAACCTGGGAAGTGACTGGGTGGGATTTGTCAAAAATATTAATATGTCATCAGCAAATAGAGCTAGTTTTTGTTCTCCTGATTCAAAGTTGACTCCTGTTATTTTTGTGTTCTGTCTTATTAATTGGCTAAGTGGTTCAATGAATAAAGCAAAAAGGAGTGCTGATAGGCCACATCCTTGACGGGTTCCTCTTTCTAAACTGAAGGGTTTAGTTAAGTTCCCATTGATTTTTATCCTAGCAATCGGATTGTTATATAGTGCAGCAATTATATCAATTATGTGCTGGTGGAAGCCAAATTTAGTCATTACTCCAAACAGAAATTCCCAGCGTACTGAATCAAAGGCTTTTTCTGCATCTAAACTTATCAAAGCATTTTTCAATGTTACATTGTTTAATGTGTTTCATAATTGTTAGAGTCTTCCCTAATATTATCTTGAGTCTGTCGTTCTGTAATAAAAGCCTGTTTGATCTTTATGGATAAATTTGTTGGTAAAAATGCCTCTAGTCGTTTAGAAAGTATGGAGGTAAATATTTTATAATCAATATTAAGTACACTTATTGGACGATAATTTCCACATTCTAGTTTATTTTTGTTGTCTTTAGGGATTATAGAGATTATAGCTTCCTTCCATGTAGATGGTATGGCTTTTTTTTCCAGTATCCAATTAAATGTTTTTAACAGTGTTAAGAGTAGCTGAGGTTGCATTATTTTGTACCATTCCGAGTTATATCCATCTGCTCCAGGAGCTTTGCCATTCTTCAACCTCTTGATCGCTGATATAACTTCCTCTTTAGTGATTTTTGATATTATTTTTTGGTTCTGTTCTTCCGTCACATGAGGTAAGTTAAGTGGTGATAAAAAATGTTTAATGTCTATATTTTTATTACTTATTTCAGGTTGGGAATACAGTTTCTTATAGTATTTTTCAAAACATTCTTGTATTTTTTCGGGGTTGGTTTCTATTGTGTTTGTTACAGGGTGTTTAATCTTATGGATAGTTCTTTCTGCCTGTTGTTTTCTTAGTCTATATGATAAAAGTTTAAGCGCTTTCCCGCCTGTGTCGTAGTAATGTTGTTTTGTAAAGAGAAGATTTTTTTGAATCTCTTCTGTGTTTATTATGTTTATTTCTGTTTGTACCTCTTTTATTTTTAATTTGACTGATTTCTTTAATGAAATAGAGTGTTCTTTCACCAGTTCTTTGAGTTTAGTTTCTAGATCTTGCAATTTTTTCACTTTGCGTTTCTTTAGCACAGAGGAGATAGCTATTATTTTGCCACGAATCACTGCTTTCAAAGCATCCCACAGAGTTATTGGGGAAACTTCATTGTTGTCATTATATTCTAGATATGATTGAATTTCTGATTTCAAAGTATCTTTGGCTTCAGTGTTGTTCAAAATGTTTGTGTTTAGCCTCCAAAGGGTAGATTTTGTTGTGTTACTTATATTAAGTGTCAAATATACAGGGCCGTGGTCGGAAATGGTACAAGTACCAATGTTGCAGCTTTCTGCTCTATTTACATCATTTTTGAACATCAGAAAAAAATCTATTCTGGAGTAGACATCATGTGCTGATGAATAATGAGTATACTCTCGTTTTGTAGGGTTCATTTCTCTCCATATGTCTACCATTCCAAGCTCTTTCATGACATTGATTGTCTTTTGTCCTATTTTTTTGGTATCTGATCTTCCATTGGAGCTGTCCAATTTGGGCTGCAGTCTTATATTAAAATCACCCCCACAAATTGGGATACCTTTGCATTTTGTTGAAAATATTTCAAGTATTTCTTTGTGAAATTCCCAATCACTTCCTGGTGGCATGTATACATTTAACAGACTCACCAAAATCCCATCTATTTTACCTACAACCATGATATACCTTCCGTCCTTATCTTTAAGTTCAGATATAAATTCAAAATTTACAGCGCTGGCGAGCAAAATTGCTACTCCTCTACGTCTCCCTGAGTAGTGGGAGGAGAAGTATACTTTAGAATAGCCCATTTTCTTTAATTTTGTGTGCTCAACATCACTAAGATGGGTTTCCTGTATGTAAGCTATATGAATTTTATCTTTTTTTAGTTGAGAAAACATCTTGGATCACTTAATTGGATTAAGTATGCCATTTATATTTAGTGAAATAAGCTTTATTGGTCTACCAACCATCAAACTGAATCATATCACCACACCAAAACCTGGTGATTTTTCTTTCCCTGCATAGCAAACAGCAATGTGATAACATAATAAAACAACAAAAAAGAAAAAAAACAAAAAGAAAAAACAAAAAAAAAAAGGGGGGGGAGAAAGGACCATTCCAGGTCAGAAAAAAAGAAAAGAGGCGAGGGGAATGACATGCTTCCTATGTTGGGGTCCACGCTATAGACCCTGGTGTCCCCTAGAGGGCGTTCTAAGTCAACAACCCTTCTTCTGTTTACCAGTGCAGGGGTCCCTTCTGGCGGTTACAGTAATCTGAAAACTGTCCTAAAGACCGCATGCATTTCGATATAGTCTACTCACTCAGTCATTGTAATGATCGCTTTACATATTTGGAACCAGATGCATTTAGTCCTCCAGTAGCTTAGGTTTCACTTTTTATTCGGGTCTGGGGACACTCTCTGGAACGCTCGGAGCTTTTCCTTGTAGCTGATGTCGCGGTTTGGATTCTGTGTGTTGTTCCTCGCGCGCCGGTTCGTCCTGGTCCACGTCAGTTCTTGGATTCGTTCTCCTAAGGATGTCGGTGTTGAGAGTAGTTTCACTTTGAAGCCCGTTTTCACCAGATCTTCAGCTGCTTCCGCTGCTGAGTTGTACGTCTTCGCTCCATCGCTATACTTCACACGCAGCCTGGCTGGATAAAGCGTCTGGAATTGAACTTTGTTCTCTTTTAAAACTCTGCGGATCTCTGCATATTCTCTTCTTTTGCTAATGATCGTTGGTGGAAAGTCTCGGTCCAGATTCAGTTGTTTCCCCTGCCATTTGATTCCTCGTGCTCGCCAGGATTTCTGGAGCACCATCTCCTTGAGTTTAAAGCTCAAGAATTTCACCACGATGGAGCGCGGTGGTCTGCTTGATGGTGGTAGCGGACCCAGTGAGCGGTGCGCTCGTTCAATGTGCAAATCCAAATCAGCTGGCAGCTCAAGTCCTTCACGAAGCAATTTTTCCACGAACGAGACCATGTCAGTTGCGTTTTTTTCCGCGCCTTCAGTAACTCCATATATTCGTATATTTTCACGTCTTGTCCGGCTCTCGAGATCGGTTAGTTTCTCCTCTAGTTTCGTGAATAACATTAGCATGTCGGACGAACATTCTTCACAGGTTTGAATCCGTTCTTCTACCTGTTCGATTCGATTTTCAGCTTCATCCAGTCTTTTAGTTATTGCAGAGATGTCGTTTTTTAGCTCTTCAAACTGGCTTTTGTTCTCCTGTCGGAATTGTTTCAGTTCCTTTAGAATCTCAGAGTCCGTCATCTTAATTAGTTTAGCGTTAGTTGGACTTGATCTTCAGGCAGAGTCAAGCTTTGGTTCTTGTGGTCTTCAGAATTAGCTGGTTCTGGTGACTTCCCCTTTTTAACTTATATTTCTATATATATATATATCTTTTTTTTTCCGCGTAAAGGGGGCTTTTAGGCATAATTTCTCATGGTCTGTTGGCAGCTTTCCTACTGTGCTGCCATTTTGGTGGTGTTCCGACCGGAAGCATCACATTTGTGTTGTTTGCTGGGATTGAGCTTTGGTGGTTTTGACCTTACAGTCTATATGAAATGAAATTTTCAAAGAGCAACTAGATTATTGATTTCTTTCATTTCAGTAAGATATTTGGATTTGATGCTTCTTCAGACAGATCAATCTGGAGGATTAGAAAATCAATCAAGCATTAAATAAGTGAAACATTTAATTAAGAATGAATTGAAACTGTTTCTCTAAATCACATAACAAAACATGTTTTCTGTGTTTGGATTTTTCATGAATCTTCTTCTTCTCCTTTCAGCTTTTCCCTTCAGGGTCTCCACAGTGAATCAGTTTCCTCCATCTAATTCTGTCTTCAGCATCCTCTACTCTAACACCATCCACCTTCATGTCTTCATTCTCTGCATCCAGAAACCTCCTCTTTGGTCTTCCTCTAGACCTCTAGACTCAGCATCCTTCTACCAATATCTTCACTGTCTCTCCTCTGAACATGTCCAAACCATCTCAGTCTGACTTTATCTCCAAAACCTTGAACATGTGCTGTCCCTCTGATGGATTCATTCCTGATTCTATCCATCCTGGTCACTCCCAAAGAGAACCTCAGCATCTTCATCTCTGCTACCTCCAGCTCTGCTCCTGCTCTTTTCCTTCACTGTTTCAAACCAACAACAGTTATCTCCTCCCACATTCTCCACACCTATTCCTTCCGACGCGCTCAAGTCTATAACATAAGACACTTTTCTCCAACAAAAACATTCACTTGCTCTTCACGCTTTTCACATCTCCATTGGTGATGTTGACCCTGATAAATCTCATCTTCTTCCTCCCTCGAGGTCTGGACTTGAACAACTATCTACTTCCACTGCTAAGCCAATCTCGCCTAGACTCAGAACCTCCTCTACCTCTCTAGGACCTGAGCTCGACACTGTTCTCTGATCCCTCTGATAAATCACAATATCTTTGCACACCTTGAACTGTCCATGGTGATTCCCTCTGACCTCATCAGTCCAGTCCAACCCACCTCAAACAGGAAGGTTCTCAAGCCCTCCATGTAATCCACCTCCACCTTGAACTCTTCATGTGCACACCTCACCACTTCTTCACTGTCATACAAGCCCTCATTGTCCTTTACTGTACCCAATTTTTGTCCACTCACTTCCTCTTCCACACAATCCCATAGTTCTACCATCACACTCTGTCATCATCTTTCTCCAGATCTACAAAGACAAAGTGGAGCTCTCTCTGACCTTCTCTGTACTTCTCTATCAACATCCTCAAATGTAGCATCTGTAGAGCTCTTTCTTGGCATGAAACCATACTGCTGCTCACAAATGTTCACTTCTGCTCTTAGTCTAGCTTCCACTACTCTTTCCCATACCTTCATTGTATGGGCCTCATCAGCTTTATTCCTCTGTAGTTACCACAACTCTGAAAACATCTCCCTTATTCTTAACAATGGGCACCATCCACACTTCTCCTCCATTCCTCAGGCATCTTCTCTCCACCTAAGATCCTGTTGAACAACCCGGTCAGAAACTCCACGTCCATCTCTCCTAGACACTTCCATACCTCCACAGGTATATCATCAGGACCAAGAGCCTTTACACTCTTCATCCTCTTCAAAGCCCCTCCCACTTCACCTTTACTAATCTTTGTTACTTCCTGCTCCACAACAGTCACCTCTTTCTATTCTTTCTTCTTCTCTTATTTCTCTTCATTCATCAACTCTTCAAAGTATTCTTTCCATCTTTCCATGAACCCACTGACACCTGTCAACACATTACCATCTCTATCCTTGATCACACTAACCTGCTGCATGTCCTTCCCATCTCCGTCTCTCTGTCTTGCTGATCTGTACAGGTCAGTCTCTCCCTCTTTACTACCCAACAAGTCATCATAAGCCCCTTGTTTGACCTTTGACCCCTCTACTTTCACCTTACGCTGCATCTCCCTGTACTCCTGTCTACTCTCCTCAGTCCTCTCAGTGTCCCACTTCTTCTTAGCTAGCCTCTTACTCTGTATACACTCCTGCACCTCCTCATTCCTCCACCAAGTCTCCTGATGACACACCAAGTACACTCCTACCTGTCTCCCTGATCACATGACCTGTAGTTATCCAATCATCTGGGAGTTCCTCCTGACCCCCCAGATTCTGTTTTAACTGGTTCTTAAAAGTCATGCAACAATCCTCTTTTTTCAGCTTCCACCAGTTTGTCCTCTTCTCTGCCTCTTTGCCCTCTCTTTCTTCATCTTCTTCATCACCAGAGTCATCCTACACACCACCATCCTGTGCTGGGTCTGAAACACTCTCACCAAACCACTACTTTACAGTCACTGATCTCCTTCAGATTCCACCGTCTACACTAGATGTAGTCTATCTGTGTGCTTCTCCCTCCACTCTTATAGGTCACCCTATGTTCCCGTCTCTTCTCAAAGAATGGATTCACTAGAGCCATTTCCATCTTTTTTGAAAGATCAACCACCATCTGTCCTTCTACATTCCTCTCCTGGATACCAAACCTGCCCATCACCTCCTCATGACCTCGGTTTCCTGCACCAACATGTCCATTGAAATCTGCACCAATGACACATCTCTCATTTCCATGGATGCTCATCATCACTTCATCGAGGTCAACCAGAACTTCTTTCTCTCCAGCTCACATCCTACCTGTGGGCATACTCTGATAGAACAACTTGAACCTGCTCCTAAGCTTCTAGCCTTGCTACTTTCCACCTGGTCTCCTGGACACACAGTATGTCCACCTTTCTCCTCTGCATCATGTCAACTAACTCTCTACCTTTTCCTGTCATAGTTCCAACATTCAAAGTTCCAACTCTCAGTCCAACACTAGTGACTTTCCTCTTCTCTCTCTTCCTATGAACCCTCCTTCCTCCTCTCCTTCTTCCACCAACAGTAGTCCAATTTCCACCGGCACCCTGTCGGTGAACAGCACCGATGACGGTCGTTGTTAACCCGGGCCTCGACCGATCCGGCATGGGTATCGTAGGTCTGATTCGTACATTTGATTTGGCAAAGATTTTCCGTCGGATGCCCTTCCTGACACAACCCTCTGGATTTATCCGGGCTTGGGACCGGAACAATGAGACTCTGGCTTGGGCCCCCTAGTGGCTACATTAGGATTTTTCATGATATGTTTGCTTAAAGGACATGAATCTGATTTTCTAATTTGACTTTGTTAGGCAAAATAACAACTATCTTGATACTAAAGTGACTATTTAATGTCACATAGTGTAAAATGACAGTAGTAGCAGCTGGAGATGGAAGATTGAAGACATGACTGCCATTCTAAGATGGGATTTCCTTTTAGACAAAGAGTTTTATAAAAATACTAGCCTGACGGTGTTACTTATCACTAATAGGCTCATTTTTAGATATAATAAGGGAGAAATATCTGTTTTCTGGATAAAACAATGTAAGAACATTAATGCAAAAGGAAATCAAAGGTCTGGTCACTCTGATTTTTCATCTGCAAGTTTGGTAAACCTGTAGAAGAGGAAGAGATTCTGTCGCTCTTTCCTGACGATATGATAAAGGTAATAGAGGATGATGTGATAGAAACTAAATCCTGTAGTTTTTTACATATTCACCCCATGAGGACCTGACCACAGGGAAAGTGCGTTCCAACAGGATGTACTTGCAGAACCCAATGTCCTCATTACCACTGAAACAGCACTTGAAGCCGAGGACGCTAAACTTAAGTGACCAGCGGGTATATTCAAATCTCATCAGTCGTGTGTGTGTTTATACATTATTTGTTCTGATATTTCCCGATCTCGTCAGATCTTTCAGCTGCTGAGGGCCATTGAAGATGCCACAGGAGTCAGGTCCTTCATCCGGAAAGAGGAGATCCAGATCCTGGATCAGGTTTTTGACGTCATGCTCCCAGAAGTAAGATTCTGTTTCGTTTGTGAAATATAAGGCCCGATCCGAATACTCCCCTTCTCCCTTCCCCTTAGCCCTCCGCCTTCGTTTATCCCTCCGTGCTTGCTCCAAACGGAGGGTGGTAAAAAATATTTCCGACGTGAGTTTCGTTCAGTGACGTCAACAAAATCATCGGTAAGCTAGCGTTAGCGCTGAGCTTCCAGCGCTCGTATATACCTTACAACAGCAATTTTACAAATGTAAAGAGGTCGCACTGCAACTGTCAGGACTCCAACTTCCAGTTCCCCTCCTGACCATCAGAGGGAGCACTCTCCTGAATATTGATCTTCACCAGCTGTACCTAATGTCCCTCATCAGGCTGACCATATTTATCCACCTTATTCCTGGGGCCTCTGATGTAAAACGGGTTATGGGGGCAACTTCCGGTATAGCAACCGGAAGTCACACAGCGCTATTTGTTTCCATTGAAAGTTGGCGATTTTGTTAGCTTTAGCGGTGCATAGAAACTTTCGAAGCGTGTTTTACTTAATCCCTCAAAAGTTTCAAAAATAGCTTTACGCAGCTCGTGGTTGTTCTAACACCCAAACTAAATTAAATGTGTGTCTTAAGGAGCGTTGTGTCGAACATGGGCCGCTGACGAAGAGCGAGTGCAGCTGCCCTCCTCGGTACAGATTTTACCGTCCATCGGGCGAGGATGGAAGTCAGAAGGATTTGGCTCCAAATGTAAATCTTAAGAAGCCACTTAAGACTTTACAATATGTTCGTTTCATTTTGTGGATAAAGTACCCCGGAGGAAAATCCTATCCGACGCTCTGTTGGGTTCTCCAGACCACCAGAGAAGAAGAGACGCCGCGGTACGACAGATACCTGAGCGCCGGTGAATTTGCTGCAGCGTCCACAAGAACAGGACGATATTTTTCTGTGTAATTGCTGCATCTCCTGGTATTAACTATTAAAAAATTACTTATGTTTAAACCACAGCTGACTTTGTCAAAACATGAAACGGGCTAAAGCTACACTGCGCGATGCAACCCTCATTGGCTCTCGCATCATGTAAAACACAAGCACGTAAAACGATACACGATAGTTACAATTGATCAGCACTGTGTGGTAACTCCCAGCAGAAATAATCATGTATGAAGGTATTGATATGTCTCGGAGCTTTAAGATTGTTCAGAGCTTCAACATCTGCCGCAACCGAACTGAGAAAGTAGCTAAAAAATGCTATTATTTGTTATATTTGGACATTTTTAATAACGTTCTCCTCAAATTTTAACCAGCACCAGAATTGTTACGTCGCCTCTTTAAAGAATGACAGCTGGTGTTTCCACATTTATATGTAGTTATAGATCCAAAACAAGGGGGATTGCGCTGTGTTGTAAATAAAAGAAAATGCCTACCCAATAACTAAATGGGCGTCTACAGGAAGTATCACACATAATTCACGCAAAGGCTCATGGGGCATAGGAATAAGGTGGATAGGTTCATCTCTTACCTCTTCTTTGCGAAGTATTGCATTGTTGTTACATAGCAATTTCTGAGCGTTTCTGAGTCCTGTTTTTTGCCTACTCGTTTTTCGACCCTCGCCTGTCCACTCGTTTTCCTGCCTAGCTCCTCGTCCTTGACCTCTGCCTGGCCTTGACCTCGTCTCTGTTTTTGCCCTGTCTGTTTTTTGGATACTTATTAAAGACCTACCTGCTTGCACATGGATCAACACGCCTCCGCGTCTTCGTCACAGCAACATAAAGTTATTACTTACGTTTAAATGTAAACATCTGTGGTTCAGAGAGCACCAAAGTGAAGAAAAGCGCTTCGTAGCGCGGCGCGGTTTACTCTCGCGATAGCGGACTTTGGACCCCTCTGTTTGGAGTGTGCAGCGTAAAAAATAATAATTCCGGACACAACTTTGACTTCAACTGCCACTTCAAATCAAGGGGAAGGGCTAAGGGGAAGTGAGAAGGGGAGTATTCGGATCGGGCCAAAGTCTACTTTTAGGGGATTTTGGTCAACATTTCACCTTGAGTGTAGAAACCAAAGCAGTGCATTCTTTGTTTTCTCACCAGGTATAATTGGATCTTTTCCTTGTTTTTCAGATCCTAATCAGCATCCTGACAAACCAGGGAGAGACGAGACTGCAGGTAGAGACTCTGCTGGCTCGGGGCAGCATTTTGGAATTCATGAACTCTGTTGTTGTTCTGTTTTTAAGAGCTGAGTGTTTGGTTTTACTTGTTTGCTTGTTTGATTCAGTTTACATTGATTTAGACTTTACATACAAATAAAGTTTCTTTCAAACTTGTGCTCGTCTCAAGTTCTTCATGTTGTATGATGGAGTCATGAGGAAAACTTGATCTATAAAGGTAAGCTGCTTCTGTAGCAGGACACTTCTTTCATTTGATTGAATGAATCTAATATGTATGAGCACTTAACAAGATGTTCCAGAGGGAGATGGCAAAGCACTGGAAGAACCTCCTGAAACTTTATTCCCAACACATCCAAGGACGACCATGATCGAGTCTCACCAAGTTCTGTCCAGGATGTGAAGAACCGTCCCATTAACTTCAAGTGCTGCATTGTTATATATGAAAATATATGATACATTAATAGTCTTATCAATGGTTTGAAAAGAAGAAAAAAAAGATAACCACATCCGTCTTCTGGTTTGACGTCATACTTCTGGTTCAGGTCTAGCCGCCATGTTACGTCTGGACGCCATGTTACGTCTGGACGCCATGTTACATCTGGACGCCATGACATCCTGCAGCGAAGTACTCTTGAAAAACATCTAAAACTCAATAGACTTCATCACATTTGTTGAAGGGTTTATATAATAATGTAACAATAAACCTTTTAAGTGAATAAAGAAGCAAAAATCAAATAAATTCAAATTTGACTTTATTTATTTAGAACTTTTCCTGCTTCCGAGCATCTCAAAGTGCTTTCCAAACTAAATAAATAACAGACAAAAAATAAAATCTGAAAAAAAAACAAATAAAAACACACTAAAAACCAGCTCACATAAACATCCCACAAGTATTAATTAAATTAGATCAAATTAGTTCATAGTGAAAATGTATAAAATCAAATAAAACAGATAGACGTGCTAAAACGTCGTAAAAGCTCGACTGAAAAGATACTTTTAAGGGTTTCTTTTGTTTGTTTATTAAGAAATAAAGAAAACTTAAAAGAAAAATGACTCTAAAAACAGTCTAAAGAGGATAATGATGAGTACAATTACTGCACTAAACTGTGGTCCAGAACAAAGGAAAGTAATAATTTTGAAATAATTAATAAAATGGAAAAAAAATAAAACAATACAAACATTTTCCTCAATTTTAATATTTAGTATACTACAAACCTCATAAAGAATAAAAATGAGACCTTAGAAAGAATAAAAGAAAGATAAGAAAAGATTGTTAAAGATCTTCAGGATGCAAACATTTTTCTTCCGTATATGTATGGATTTTAAAGCTGTTTCTTATTTCTTCTTCAAAAACTTGTTCAATAAAAAAAACAGTTTGTGTGAGATTAAAAACAATACAGTTTATTTAATGTTGAGACTGATTTAACACTTGATCCTTGTTTTGGTCTTAGCTGTGTGATAAATATCACATTTTATTTATATAAAAATATCAACAGTACTCATTCACATTTTAATCTTTTTGTGTTTTTTACAGGTTTTTAAGTAGTAATGTCCAATAATATTACGTTTTAAAACATTTATTTGTTTTTTTTTCCCTCCTGTCGTAATTACTGTAATGTTGGAGCAACAAAAAGTCACTTTTATGCCATTCTGTCTGTTCATGTCTGTAAATGATGACAAATGGAAACATAAAATGAAAATAAAGTAAAAAAAAAAAAAAGTAACAGGCGGGATGACCAAAGATGATCACCACTCACCCTACAGGTATTTAGTAAACTTAAAAAAAAGAACAGAAAAAGGATACAAGTACATGACTGGTTGTGGAAAGCCCCACAAAGCACATTAACTAGATCAGGAAAGATAAGTTCATTCAATGCTTTGAGCGTCTGGTGAGTGTGATCTGTCTCCTTAATCCAGTAGAGGGTATCTGATACATAAATCCTGCAAAAAAAGAAAAGAAAAAGTTACAGAGATGGAATATTTTCCATAATGACTTTCTGAACCACTCTTAGTCCGGCTTGTCACCTATAGGACCTGATTTCAAAGGGAGACCCTAACAAGAGGGTTAACCCAATGAGAACAGCTTCTGGGATCATTCAAGCCCTCAAACCCCTTCACCACGTTAAGGTGGTGGCTCACGAAAGGGGTGGGGTGTGTGTGTGGTGGTGGGGGGGGGTTGTGGGTGGATGGGTGTTTGTTTGTTGTGTGTGTGTGGGTGGGTGTTTGTGTGTGGATGTGGGTGTTTGTGTGTGTGGGGGGGTAATATGTGTGTGTTGTGTTTGTGTGAATGGGTATGTTTTTTTTGTTTTGTTTTGTTTTTGTTTTTTGTTTTTTTTTGTTTTTTTTTTGTTTTTTGTTTTTTCTTCAGCTATTTTATTTTTGGCACAATTTAGTACAAATAAGAAAAAAACAACAACAACCTTAACATAAACTTACTAACTAACTAAATAATTAACCTGCTGATCTATAAAGTAATCAACCTACTAAAACTAAGTAACTAAGTGAATAAATAACATAAAACAAATGTACAATTTAGGTTCATAGAAAACGACTAATTAGAGAAAAAAGAAGGAAAAAAAGTTTTTGTTGTCATAGGTTAATTTTTTTTTTTTTTTGCAGCCGCAGGTTGCAGCAGCTACGACAACAAGAGCTGTATCACCACCATCTATATCTTTGGTTTTTCTTTGTTTTTCTGTCTGCGGCGTGGTGTGAAGAATTTTTTGAAGCGCTTCCACAGTGACAGTTTTTTAGGTTTGGTCTGTTCAGGCAGCAAAGCGTCTGGTTCTTCACTGTCCTGAAGTCCAGACTCAGGGTCTGATGGTGGGTCCACTTCTTTTTCAGAAGGTTCTTTAGAAACCTCGACGTCTATCATGGTGGAGTTGGTTTCATCAGCCTCCACCTGTTCTTGATTTTCAGTCAGTATGATGGAGTCTGTTTCCTCCACCTGTTCTTCATCTTCAGTCTGAGACTCTATGATGGAGTCTGTTTCCTCCACCTGTTCTTCATCTTCAGTCTGAGACTCTATGATGGAGTCTGTTTCCTCCACCTGTTCCTCATCTTCAGTCTGAGGATCTATGATGGAGTCTGTTTCCTCAGCCTCTGTCTGATTCAGGATCACTTCTGATTCTGAAGGATCATTTTGTGGCTTGAGGTCCTGAGGTGCTGAGATCATGTTGAGATCAGCCTCCACCTGTTCATCCACGACTTCTGGTTCTGACACCACAGGAATTTCCTGTTGAATCTCATTTTCTGCTTCCTCTTCCAGTCTCAGTCTCTGGGTCAGTTCCAGGTTATACAGTGTTTTTTCTTCCAGTTCTTTCTTCAGCAGTTCCAGCTTTTGCAGTGCCAGCTTGTGAGCTTCTGTCTTTCTCTTCTCAGCTGCTGCCCGCTTTGCTTGAGCTGCTTGATTGAGTCTCTCCAGTTTGTCTTTGAGAACATCAACTTCACGTGCACACTTCCTCCTATACTGGAACTCTGCATGCAGTATTTGCCTTTTAGCATCCAGATCTTCATGGTCAAACTGAGAATTCTGGTTCATCTGTCTTTGTTCCTTCAACTCAGACAGATAAACATCTTTGTTCCTCAGCTGTTCCTTTAAATCTTCTATCTCTTCTCTGATGTCATTTCCATTATTGATTGATGACATGTCCTCACTGGCAGACACAGATGCTGGATTTGCAGCTTGTTCTTCCAGCTGAGGACTCTGATTGGCTGACTGAGGTTCAGTGTTCTCCACAGGTGTGAATTGATTGGCTCTTGGCCTGAATTCATCCGCCATAGGATTGAAAGTGAATCCAGGATTGAAGAGTTTATTAAAATCCTTTGGTTCCAGATCCGGCTTTGTATCAAGCTCAGGGGCTGGTTGATCTTGGATTTTAGTTTCTGGAGGTGGGGATGCAGGTTTTGGAGGAACTGCAGGGGCAGTTTGATATGTCCTCTGTGTTTTAGGGTTTACTGGGACATGCTGGTGTCTCTGGTTGTAGTTTCTGTGGTGAGGGGGTCGGGGAGGAACAGGGTGGAAGGGGACATGACGCTGTTGGTGTCCCCAGTTTGGGTTTCTGTGCTGTGTTTGGACTTTATGACGTGGGGGGTTCATTCCAGGGGGCGGATACGGGAGGGTTTGTTGCCCCCAATTTGGGTGTCTTTGGGGGGCAGGATGTGGGGGGTTCATTCCAGCGAATGGAAATGGCTGGTTAAATTGGACGCGCGGGTGTCTTGGTCCAAAACCAGCATTTCCATGAGGCTGGTAGAATCCCTGATTGGGGTAAGCGGCGTGGTTTCTCTGGTTTCTGTACATTTTCTCTCCAAACGATCCGTGGATGTTTGTAAGTCGATGCTTGAGGTCTGTGGATGCTTGTGAGAGCTGCTGTCTTTGAATCTCAAAGGTGAATCTAGCAGGAGAACGAGCACGTTTATAGACTCTCGACGGTGACGTCATCAGTCGGTCACGTGAGTCAAGTCACGTGACTTCTCATGAATTTGATGACTTTAGAATTGACTCGGACTTTAGCCCTCTGACTCGGAAAGACTTGCTGTTTTCTTCCAAATTCAAGGATTAAAAAGTCTATTGAGAAAGCCTCGCGCCGCGGTCTCTCTCTCTCTCCGCGCTCGTTTACTTCCGAGTTTGGTTTCGGCCCAACATCCAATCAAATTAGAGCTTTTTTGATTGATGTGGCAGTCCAACCAATCAAATTGCAGAAAAAAAACATAGTCCCGCCCTCCTCTTCACAGCACGGGTCTCTGCTTGTCGGTGTTTTTATTTCTGACATAAAAGTGAAGAGATCGTCAACAACAAGCGGTTTACCTTCAGCAGAACATGAGGATTAAAGGATTCCTGACAGAGACTCAACAACAACCAACTTCATCTGATCCAGGATCAGCAAAATCCAGTAAGTTCTGAGTGAAAGCTGGCGCTAGCATAGCGGCTAACAGCTAGCTGCAGTTAAATGAATGACAGTAACCTCTTCGTTAGCGGGACACTGTGTGAGTCTGCAGCTGGATAGAATCACAGAGAGACCACAGGTGATTTAGACTTTTCCACCTCAGATCTTTACCTGGATCTGGGCGGGACGAGAGCGATCATAGCTGGAGCAGCAGCTGCTGGTGACCCGGGGTAGAATGTTCTCGGTTGTTCTCAGAGAGAAATCCAGAAATTCACGGAGCAGCTAAGAAAGGTTTATTTCTATCATTTATTTTCTGTTTTTGCTGCTTTATGCTTCGTGTTGATGTGTTTTGGTAAAATCATCCTCTTTCTCTGGAGCTCTCAGTCCCATATCATATATTCAGATATATTTTTTTTTTTTTTTAACTGCTTTAAGGGTTTTAATCTGCATATGTGAGCATGTATGTGTCTGTATTAGTGTTTCACCTGCTATCATGAGATGTTTACTGTTGATAAAAGAGATTTGACATCCATAAATGAAATTTATTTAATTCTAATCAATTTAATCATGAATATACTCATAATCTCTGTGTTTTGTGTATTTCTTGTTCAATTACATCATGAAAAAAATAATATTTTGTGCACAACTTTGCAATATATATTTATATATAAATTTTGATTTGAATAATCACTTTCTAAATACATGTACTAATATATTTACCACATTTAGTTTTACATTTAGCATTTTCTTTTTAAATCCTGCTTTTCTTTGACTTGTTACATCATTTTTCATGTTTTCTTTCTGAGATATTTTGACAGTAAATTAACAGAAATGTTTGTATTGATTACAAACTAAATTTGTATCCAAAACAAAGTAAAATCCTCTTCACAACAGAAATGTAAAAAGATCAAACTAGATGTTCTATTAATATATTTAGTTTTTTTGAGTCAAACTAAACCACTATGCATTTACATTCTTCTTCAGTCCAATATGTTTCTGTTATGTTTATAAAAAGATGCTGATATGAAACAGAACTTTAGAGTGTAAAATATTAGTTTGTCAAATCAGACGGATCAAGAGTTTGAGCTTCATCAGACACAACTTAGCTGCCACATCACTGGTCTTAGTGAGAGATTTAAAGGGGAAATACCATGAAAAACCAACTTTTTGATCTTTTAAGTTTATTATAATGTTCATTCTGTCACTTTTCTGCCATTCTGTCAGTTTGTAGCTCATAGAAATGTTCTACGAATGTAAAGTTTGTAAATCCAAACAGCTTTGCTCCTATAATATGGAATGATTTGTGTGCCACCATATTGCAGACAAAAATAAAACCTCAGTGGAGACAAAGTTCTCCAGAAATCTCTGCCACTGTCTAAAAACAGAGATTGAATCCAGTTGAAGGCTGTGAGGTTGATGGATGTGAGAGAATGAGCACATCACGTTCACACGAGGAGTCTGGCTCCCTCTAGTGTTCAAAAGAAGCAGTTATCTCCTCTAATGTGAAGGAGAAACTCACTCAGCTTTTTTATATATTTATTGTTTGAGTCAATTTAGCTTTTAATGTAGGAAAATGTGACATTTTTTTTGGCTAATGCGAACATTTTTCCAGTTTTTTGTGGCTAATTTGGAGTTTAGCTAACATGTTAGCATTATGCTAGCTGTCTTAGTTAGACATGTTTCCAGTGTTTTTTGGCTAAAATGAAGCTAATATTTTAGCAAGCTATCAGCTCTAGCGTCTTTAGCTACATTCAGCTTCCAGCATTCATGCTTGCATTATCACTGGTAATGCTATATATCTAGTTCATTTAGCTTTATTTATACAACATTTTCCTCCACCATGTTGGATCTAAAATTACTTGACAAGAACGTATCTAAAAATTCAGAACACACAGTTTAAACGTCGTAAAATATTAATGAGAAGAAAGAAAAGACCAAGAACTATAGAAATATATATAAAATATAACGTCCATTTTAAATAAATGTAAATAATTTATATATTTGACTAAAAAATGGTCAAAACCTTAAAACATGTCTTCACAACACTGAAAACGATTGATAAAACCACTAATAAATCACTAATTAGCTTTCTTCTCCTGTTTTCCAGCCCTACTAACAAAGAAAAATAAAACCTTTGAATTTCAGAGCAATCATTTCTAAAATAAACTAAACCACAGTTCTTAATGTGAAATACAAATAAGCAATAAATAAAAAAATAAAACTTCACACATTTTAAGCCTCAGATATCAAAATTAAATGCTTTAAAGACTTTAAAACCCTCAAAAAAAGGAAAACTAATAGAAAAATAAATACATATATAAAATATAGAATACAGTCATAAAAGTACAGGAAAAAAGTCTTACAAGAATAATGCTAAATAGCCATAATAAGTCGATGTTGACCCTAAAAAACGTATTATTTCCTTATTTGTGAAACCAAAGATGAAGTAACTGCTAACAATCTCTCAGACTAAAATAGTCTGAAACCATTTCCTCAGTAAACATAAATTTATGACTTGAATCTTTGAAATTCTCAAGTTATAAATGAGGGAATTATAACTTTATTTATTTTTAAATATTAGCTTTTTTACTCATAATTGTTTCACGTCAAATTTGGACTTTTTCCTCGTCGTTTTATAACTTTATTTTTGTAAAACTTTAACATTTTTCTCGTGGATTTATTATTATTATTTTGAAATATTTTATGACAGCTTTAATACTTTTCACACTTTTAATTATATATATTTTTTCTATCTTTAAAATATGCATTTTGGCTCTAAAAAATCTTGTCAAATAGAAATAGTTCTCGGCTTCTTTAGGATTAAATTGATTTCTGTCTCCTTAACTTTTCTGTTTCATGTCCACTAGGGGGCGTTGTTTGTCTTCTGAGTCCAGAGTTCGGTTGTTTAAAACATTACTGCTTGTATTTCTGCTATTTAGAAACTTGATAGTTTTGGAAATATTCAGCAAAATCTGCCCCATAGGAAATGAATGAGGAAGTCTTCAAATGTCAAACTTTTCAGTAGATTAGCAACAAGCCTTTAAAAATATTCATGTTTTCATCTTTTATAATCATTTTAAAAATATTTGGAGTTTACCTAATATTTTAGCAGCATGCTAACGTTTTTGGATAATTCATTATCTACTGGAGGTTTTATTTTTCTTGGACTAATTTAGAATTTAGCTTCTATTTTAGCAACAGGCTAAAATGTTTGACTAATTTGCTATTAATGTAGGTTAATGTAGAGTTGGCTTATATTTTAGCAACATGCTAACGTTTTGGACTGATGTAGTTTACTGAAGAGTTTTAGGTTATTTTTGGATTTAGCTAGTAGCTAAACAATGTCCTAGCTTTACTTTTGGCTCCTGTTATCATAATTCTCTATAAAATAACTATTTATTCCGCTGATACGTTCTATGAGTATGACCATTTAAAGTTCTAGATGGATCACTTATTTCATATTTGTCTTTTTTTTGCTAAACTATTTTAATCTGAATAATTCAAAACTCCGTGTTGGCGCCATCTTAACTTAGCTTAATAATACGTCCATTTTCACAGCGCGTACTTCTTGACTTTTAATTTGTATTTTTTTCTAACGCTTTTATACACCATATTTTCGACGTTCACTTCTAAAACAGAGCAGACCAATGATATAAAGTCCTTAATATAAAACAGAAAAGCGTAAATAAGTAAGGCTGACGCATGTGAAGATGTGCAACCAGCACAAAAAAGATGTAAATCCATGTTACTCGTGCAGCATTACACGCAAGTGTTTGAAGTTTGATATTACTGCACCGATTTTCAGGGTAAATGCATTTTAAAAAACTTTGTTTTTACCTTATCTTAAATAAAACTTATATTATGTCAAAATGTTTGTTTACACAGAATAGTTCAGCCATAATTTGAAAAGAAAATTTGATAGCTTTATGGAAGATTGCGAATGACAAACCTGTTTTACAAAATCCACAGATGGAATTGGAGGAAGTCTTAAATAAAACAAAAACGTTAACAATAGATATGTGGATAAAGAGGACAGCTGTTTTCATCCCATATTTGATACACATAAATATTAGTTAGTGACTGCATTTGAAATGTCTTTAAATGATTTTTCTTGATCCTTTTTAGAAAATGATTTGTTGACTTTTTGTTTGAAAACTTTTTCCTTTTTTTTTTTGATATATCCAAATTTGTTAAGAGAAATCTTGTTTTGTTTTTTAAGTCATTGTCAGGTTCTGTCCTTCTTACATCGCTAGTTTGCTGTTAAAATATTCCCCTCTCGAGTCCTTACGCTCTGCGGTCCAGTGCAGGTTACTGGTTCGAGCTAATGTAAGTTCCGGGGTGAGCGTGAGTTTGCTGTGCCGGCTCCTAAACTCTGGAATAATTTGCCACCAGCTGTTAGAGAAGTTCCAACTTTGGAGTCTTTTAAAGCCAAACTGTTCCTCCATTATAGCGCTGAAGTATCTGCCTAGCTGAACTTGGGAGCCACGCCACACGCACGTGTGCTCACCGTCCAACTTCAACCTCAGATCAGACAAGACAACCCGCTGAATGTAAGCATGTTTAGAAGTGCTCATCCCCCACCCCCGGCTTGCTGAAGGTTGACTGAGAGCGGAGCGGACTCTTCCTGGAGGGGGCGGTCAGATGTTTTTGATGTCAGCTCGATAAATCGTCCCGTTTCAGTTCTCTGTAGGAGAGAGTGAAGGTTTTTAGAGAATCTTTCACAGATCAAAATGCTGCTTTAGGATTCTTTCTAGAGAGGAATGAACACTAGAATCCATTTAAAACCTCAAAAAGGAGAATTTTCATGTTAGGGCCCCTTTAACCCTTCCGCTCTCCTTGGGGTCCAGATGGCTCCAACCACATATTGTTATGCGATTTCTTCCATGACAAATGTGGACGAAGGGGGACAGGATTTTATGTCTGCCATGGACATTAGTGAAACTCCGAAATCAGTGAAAAAAAAAAGTTCAGCGCACTGTCCTATGGTGTCCAGATGACCCCACTTTTAATGTAAACAAGCTAAGGAGAACGGAAGGGTTAATATGTCTTAACATGGACACAAATGGGTCACGGATGGACCTGATTAACCGGCTGGGAGGGGAGATGAAAAGCAGGCAGACCTATGACGAGGTCTTTCAGTCAGTTTGGGGAGCCTCTGGTAAGTGTGGAAGTTACAAAAGATCAAAGGATTTGGAGCCATCATTTCAATTTCATATTTTCTTTTTCCACTTAGGTGGTTGGTCTGTCATAATGTGTCCCCATGGCATTGTGGACAGTGTCAAGTTCAACTTGAGAGCAGAAAGCCGGAGGGATTCTGCAGACCTCCTTTAGTCATGGAAGCTCTTACCAAATGTCTGCATTTCTGTGGCCCATGCAAACCTCAGACTTCCAGAAACCCCCCCATTCCAACCTTTTGAGGGAAGGCTTGCTGAGCCAACAGCAGATAATGTTGAGGCTGCTTCCCATGGCAATCTTAAAGTTCAACCACCATGGCTGCTTGAAAAGCTTCCAGTCTCCCAGATAAATGGTCATCCTGTAACAGGCTCCAGCAAACACTTTGTCCTGTATGATCAGGACAATACCACAGATCCACTGGATGTCCTGAGAAGGATCCACATTGTTCCAGAACTGCAAGCAACTTTAAACAGCAACTGTTTGCCTGTCTGAGGAAGAACAACTACTTCCTCAACAACATGGGACCTTCCGCTCACATCTTTCTGATGCCAAACATCCTAGAGCACAGAAATGTCAATCTAAACAAAAAACTGATCAAGAGACGGTTAAGAAGAGGTGTTCAACAAATGAAAACCACGACACAGTCACACTTGGGCCAAGTGATACTGGGTCATCCAAATCTTTAGCTTTCACAAGGAGATTACAGTTTCTTTTATGCAGAATTCAAATCAACTAGGCTAGTTTTTCTTTTTTTTTTTCTGATCGGAATGTCAGCATGAAAAAGTTGCAATGTTATTAACATTAACTTTAAAAGTGCTTTTGTTTTTCATAGCTTCAGTACGTCTTGGATACAAGGAGGCCAGGAAATGAAGTCATTGTTCAAACCTTCAAGAAGACATGCCTTACACGCTCTGACCTCCTGACCCTTGGGCTGAGGCGAGATGTGGAGTCTACCGTAAGTTTATTGATGTGTTCTGAAAGTATTTCATTTACAGTTAACAAAAGACATTTCTTTTTCTTGGATTTTGAAGGCCTGCTTTGAAATGCTGGAGAGGATCGCTCTTTCAAAGGTGCTATGAGCCTTATATGCTTTACAGAACAACAAATGTGGGAACTTAAATGTGTTGAGATGTCACCAAAAACATTTGTTTGACCCAAGTCTTATCTTAAGTCCCTTCATAAAAAAAGATTGTCTTTCTAGACTCCCTCTATGCTCACACCAACTTGGGATTTAGAGCCCAGCAGTTCATGCCACTCTTGAGGTTACATTAGAATGATTTTCCACATTTGGTCGTGTTCCTTTGACCTTTAACAGTGTTTGGTCGTGTTCTACAGAACATGTTTTGTTCTGATGAATATGACTTTTTTTGGTCACATTCCTATGACCGTTGAAATGTCCAGTGGCAAGAAATAGTTTTGAAACCCTTATTAATAAATAAATTGAGCGTTCATTTTTGTGTCTATAATTATGTGGAAAAAATAGACAAATCCAGTAATTAATCCATTAATAGTGTATTGATGTGATCACTAAATCTGACTTCCTGTTGTAAATCATGTAACATCCACAGAGCGATTATTGAAGTAATGGTTGACATTTCCCTTCCTGCCACTGTACTTTTTGAGGTCTTTGCAGTAATGAGGTCGTGTTCATTAGACCTTCAGACATTGTATTTAACCCACGTGTTTTTACATTCACAGATTTGTCATTGTTTTCCTTTTAAACACACAGAAGATCTGTCCAGGTACATGGACTGAGATGACGGCCAAAGATTTGGTGGTATGTTGGCATAAGTAACACTTGACATTTAGAATAGAATAGAATAGAAAATACTTTAAATCCCTTTGGAAGTCCTCGGTGAAATTCAGCGTCCGTACAGCACAAAGATGTAGTAAAATAACAAAATAAATACAATAGAATAACAATAAGTAAAAAATAGACTGAATATGGCTAGATATGCAGATATAGATATATAAATACTGACACATATTGACATATGCAAATTGTGACATTGTGCATGCCCTGAAAGTTGGACAATTGCACTGGTAAGAGTATTGCACATGTATTCCGGATTATTGCTCGTGTGATGGATCAGGTAGCTACGCCCCTCCCCTCTCGACCCTCCCTCTCCCTCCTACCAAATGCAGAGTTATACAGCTTGATGGCTCGCGGGGACAAAGGAGTCTCTGAGTCTGTTGGTCCTGCTCTTAGGGAGGAGCAGCCTGTTGCTGCTCAGGCTTCTCTGTTCCCTGATGACAGAGTGCAGAGGGTGGCTGGTATTGTCCATCATAGCCAGCAGTTTGTTAAGTGTCCTCCTCTCTGCTACTGTCACTAGGGGTTCCAGCTTCATGCCGACTGCAGAGCCCGCTCACCTGATCAGTTTGTCCAGTCTGTCAGCACTCCTCTTTGTCAGGTTGCCCCCCCAGCAGACCACGGCATAGAAGAGAGTGCTGGCCACCACAGACTGGTAGAACATCCACAGGAGCTTTTTGCAGATGTTAAAGGATCCCAGTCTCCGTAGGAAGTACAGACGGCTCTGGCCCTTCTTGTACAGGTGGTCTGTGCAGCGTGTCCAGTCCAGCTTGTTGTCCAGCCACAACCCGAGGTACTTGTAGTCGCCTACAATCTCCACCTCATCGCCTCCGATGGTCACAGGTCGTGGTTGTGGACTTGACTGAAGTCGATGACCAGCTCCTTGGTCTTTGAGGTATTAAGCTGGAGATGGTTCATCTGACTCCAGTGGACAAAGTCACTGATTAGACTCCTGTACTCGTCCTCCCCGTCATCCCTGATACACCCCACAATGGCTGTGTCGTCAGCAAACTTCTGTATGTGACACAGCTTCGATGTGTAGCAGAAGTCTGAGGTGTAAAGGGTGAAGAGGAGGGGGGCCAGCACCGTCCCCTGGGGAGCTCCTGTGCTGCTGATGATGGTATCGGAGGTGATGCTCCTTAGCCTGACGTACTGCGGTCTCTCCGTGAGGTAGTCGGCAATCCAGGACACCAAGCAGGGCTCCACCTGCATCTCCCTCAGTTTGTCCAGTAGCATCGGTGGCTGGATAGTGTTGAAGGCACTAGAGAAGTCCAGGAAGAGGATCCTCACTGTGCCACTCCCCTGGTCCAGATGAGCTTGGACTCGGTGCAGGAGGTAGAGGATGGCATCATCCACACCCACACCTGCTCGGTAGGCAAACTGCAGGGGGTCCTGAGCCTGTTGCACCTGAGGCTTGAGGAGATTGAGGAAGAGCCGCTCCAGAGTCTTCATCAGCTGAGATGTGAGCGCCACCGGTCTGTAGTTGTTCAGATCACCAGGACGGCTTTTCTTGGGAACTGGAACGATACACGATGTTTTCCACATGGAGGGCACCCTACCCAGCTGCAGACTCAGATTGTAAACATGCTGGAGTGGCTCCCCAAGTTCAGCAGCACGTCTTGAGGAGGCGGGGGGGCACTCTATCAGGGCCGGCCGCTTTTCTTGGGTGAAGCTTCTTCAGTTCTCCCCTCACCTGGTCAGCTGTTATTTGGGGGAGGTGTTGAGATGGGGGGAGGGGTGGTGGAGGCTGCACAGGGGAGGGAGTCAGTGAAGGTGAGTGAATTATGTAAATAGTTTAAAAAAATCTATTGTTAAAAGAGTAAATATAAAGTTAAAGGAGAATAATTGATGTAAAACAATGTAAAAGGTTCCTGTAGCAGAGTTTTGTAATCATGTATGACAATGATGCTGTCATATCTTACTACTTCTGTGTCATATTCATGCTGATGGCGGGTAGTAGCGTGCACTGACACAAGCATGTTTACATTTCTTTGCATTGTTTTAATCAAGTTTGAAGTTGATAAAAACAAACCATGGGTACTTCTGATGGGATCCAATATAAAGGTGTTATGGTGTCCCAATGATGAATTCATGAAAGTATCATCACTGGATATTGAACTTTTGTTCTACAGGCTGCATTGTACGTGGTCCTTGATGAAAAGTGTGACTACTCAACTGTAAGTAGAAGTTCTTGCAGAAAATCTGGTCTTCAAGGTGGTGGTGTTTGTTGTTGTTGGAAAACAACTCTTTAAACAGGTAGAGAAGAAACAGAAAATCTTTTCGTTTTTATTTTTATTGAATGTTTTCTTTTTACAGTGTTGGTAAACCTTAAGAATCCCGATTGTTTTGATGGTAATGTGATATAATGAATGCATTTCTATAGATAAAATGTAGTTATGAAGACTATCAGAATGGATCTTGGTTCATTAGAGTTGTAACAATTCATTACAACAACAATTGGATTAGAATCTATATTAGGGGTTGTCTATTGGATTCAGCTTCAGTACTGGATCAGTTGGAATAATCCAAATGACCTAAAATTCCACCAATGATGGATTTAGACTAAATTTCCACCAGTGTGACTCAGATAGAAATACCTGGTGCTGATGGTGAAGGTTCCAGATTCCTTGTTTTTAATTTGAATGTGTACAAACAAACAAGTCAACAAGAATTCATATGAAATGAATTGATATTTTAGTTTTGTAAAGTTGTTTTTCACAAGAATGTAACACAAAGGAACTTTATTAGAAGACTGTATGGTCACACATTGGACTGGAATGATGGTTGCTCATTAGCATCACATTTGTGTTGTTTGCTGGGATTGAGCTTTGGTGGTTTTTACCTTACAGTCTATATGAAATGATATTTTCAAACAGCAATTAGATTATTGATTTCTTTCAATAATCTGTCATTTCATGACAGTTGAAATTCAAAGGGAAAGCTTGAAAAATATTCAAATAAGTTGTGTTTATAGAGCCCCAGGTGGATGTTTGGATCAGTTCAATAAGAATATTTCTGAGTTGTTTGAAAGAAGAAGTAATAAGCTGAGTTTAGTCTGTGGAGATTTCAATATTGATTTGTTAAAAACTAATGAGGATATAAAGACAACAGATTTTGTAAACACCATGTTTAGTTTAGGTTTTTACCCTCGAATATCAAAACCAAGTAGAATAACTTTAAATAGTGCTACACTAATTGATAATATATTTTTGAATGAAACTGGTTTAATAACAAAAAGCGGACTTCTTTTGACTGATATTACTGATCATCTTCCTATTTTTGTTGTAATTGAAATGGAAAACAATCAGAAAATGAAAGAAATTGAAACAAGGAATATTATTTTTAGAGAAAAAACACCCTCATCAATTGAAGCAATGAAAGAGGATTTGTTTCAGTATGACTGGCAAGTACGTTGGTTGTCATGGCGTTTATACATTATGGCAGCGCGGAACTACTGCACATCGGTTGGAACTGCAGATTTAATGCTCCCCCCAAACTGGACTTTATCCCAACTGAGATCATAAGGACTACCCCGGCCTTCGCCATCCCCCCTTGGCGACCAAAGAGACCGAGAAGACACCGTAAACAAAAGCGGGGTAAAAGAAGCGGCGCGCGTGCTCGGCTACATGCTAACCCGCATCGACCAGCTCTTCCAAGTCTCTTCCTCGCCAATGCGAGATCGCTCGCCAACAAACTGGATGAGTTTCGGTTACGGATCGTCTCGCGGAGAATGGACAGCTGTGTGGCCATTGTAACGGAAACGTGGCTGGACGAAAACACACCAAACGCCGCGGTGGAGCTAGCGGACCATTCTTTGTTCCGAGCGGACAGAACTGCAGCCTCTGGGAAAAGCAGAGGAGGAGGACTAGCGCTTTACATCCACAACTCGTGGTGCACAGCCGCACACATCATCGGAACGCACTGCACTTCGGACCTGGAATACCTGGCCGTGAAATGTCGGCCCTTTAAGACGGTGAGAGAGTTCTGCTCCATCCTGATCATAGCTGTATATATACCGCAGGCTAACGCCCACGCAGGCTAACGCAAGCTAGCGCTAAGGAGCTTTATTGTCTGATCAGCAAGTACATGAACTCTAACGCAGACGCAGCTGTGATTGTGGCAGGAGACTTCAACCACGTGGAACTCAAAGCAGTGCTTCCTAAGTTCCGGAAGTTTGTAGATTTTCCCACAAGAGACAACAACACACTGGATCAAGTCTACTGCAACATCTCAGGAGCATACAAAGCTGCAGCAGCTCCCCATCTGGGGATGTCGGACCACATCTCGGTGGAGCTGATACCAACATACAAACCGCTGATCTGCAGAACCAAACCGAACATCAAAACAGTGCAGGTATGGACCGAAGAGGCTACCGCAGCTCTGCAGGACTGTTTCGATCACACTGACTGGGAGGTTTTTAAAGACGGCTCAGACCTTGAGACCTATACAGCAACAGTCCTGAACTATGTGCAGTTTTGCACTGATGCTGTCCTGCCCACAAAGTCCATCAAAGTGTATCCAAACCAGAAACCATGGTTTGATGGCACAGTACGGTCTCTGCTCAAGGCTCGGGATACGGCCTATAGGTCAGGTGACAGGCTGGCCTACAGAAAGGCCCGAACAGAACTGAAAAAGGGCATCAACCAGGCCAAACGCAGGTACAGACAGCGCATAGAGGAACACTTTGCTAACAACAACCCACGGGAGATGTGGAGAGGCATCAGGACCATCACAGACCACAGAAATTGTAAACAGCAAATCATCACCCATGAGCCCACTTTGCCTGACACCTTAAACACCTTCTTTGCACGCTTTGACACTCCTGACAGCAGAGACACCGGCTCTCTTCTACAGCTGGAGGAGCAGTGCCAGCCGCTTGTTCTGCAGCAACACCAAGTGTGCTCCACCCTGAGGAGAATCAACATCAGCAAAGCCACAGGGCCAGATAAGGTGTCAGGTCGTGTTCTCAAGCTGTGTGCACAGCAGCTGGCAGGGGTTTTTCTGGACATTTTCAACCTGTCTTTACAGCTCGCTTCAGTACCTGTGTGCCTCAAGTCTTCCATCATTGTGCCCGTACCAAAAACATCTTCTGTCTCCTGCCTCAATGATTACCGCCCTGTGGCTTTGACACCGGTGATCATGAAGTGCTTCGAGGATCATCCTGAGCCACATCAAGGACATCATCCCTGCGTCCCTGGACAGACATCAGTTCGCCTACAGGGAGAACCGATCAACAGAGGACGCAGTTTCATTAGCCCTACATGTGGCCATGTCTCATCTGGAGCACACCAACACCTACGTCAGGATGCTGTTTGTGGACTTCAGTTCAGCATTTAACACTGTGATCCCAGACAAGCTGATACTGAAACTCCACAACCTTGGACTGCCTGCCTCTCTGTGCTTCTGGATCAGGGACTTTCTTATCAACAGGCCTCAAGTGGTGAGGATTGGAGACTCCACATCATCTACTCTGATCCTGAGCACAGGAACACCACAGGGGTGTGTCCTCAGCCCGGCCCTCTTCACTCTATTCACCCACGACTGTTCTGCTATCCACCCTACAAACATGGTTGTCAAGTTTGCAGATGACACCACCATTGTGGGTCTCATATCAAACAATGATGAGACCCACTACAGAGAGGAGATCCAGCACCTAATAGGTTGGTGCACCGACAACAACCTCGTCCTAAACACCTCCAAGACCAAGGAGGTCATAGTGGACTTCAGGAGGTCTAAAAAGGTGGAACACATCCCTCTTCTCATTCACGGGAAGAGGTGGAGCGAGTGGACCACATCAAGTTCCTGGGGATCCACATTACATCTGACCTTACCTGGTCAGTGCATGCATCCTACCTAGTGAAGAAAGCTCAACAGAGACTCTTCTTCCTTAGGAAACTAAAAAGGACTGGACTTTCCTCTCAGCTGCTGAAAAACTTTTACAGAGCCACCATAGAGAGCATCCTCTGCCTGAGCGCCACAGTGTGGTACGGGAGTTGCACTGCAAAAGACAAGATAGACTTGGCCCGGGTGGTGAAAACCGCACAGGGGATTGTGGGTCAACCGCTCCCACAACTCGACTCAGTGTACGACAGCCGGGTCCAACGGAGGGCTGGTCGTATAGCTGCAGACCCCACCCACCCTGGACACCAACTGTTTGTAGCTCTTCCCTCTGGGAAGAAATACAGGAACATCAGGACCCACACCAACAGACTGAAACACAGCTTCTTCCCCAGAGCTGTAAAGTCCATCCACCCACCCACCCTAAGTCTAAGGAATTAGACTTAACAATAACTTTCAGGTCTCTGTGCACTGATCTATTTATTCTTGCAGTACCTTAACTGTTGTGCAATGTCCACTTCACTCACCGTGCCTTTTAACTGTAATGCACCTTGTATATATTTATATTTATATTTATCTTATTCTTTTTTAAACTTTAGCAAAGAGCTGCTGGCAGAAATTTCATTTTGCTCTGCATAAATGATAATAAAGATTCTTGATTCTTGATTCTTGATTCTTGAAGAAATCTATGTTGATGACGTAAATGATTCTTACAGTATTTTCTTAAATATTTTTATGAGAATTTATGATTTCTACTGCCCATTGAAAACACGAAAGAAAAAAATCTTAACTAAATCAAAACCTTGGATGACTAAAAGTCTGGAAAATGCTTGTAGAAAAAAGAACAAATTGTATCAAGATTTCATTAATAATAA
Source organism: Oryzias javanicus (assembly GCA_003999625.1). Taxonomy (NCBI): domain Eukaryota; kingdom Metazoa; phylum Chordata; class Actinopteri; order Beloniformes; family Adrianichthyidae; genus Oryzias; species Oryzias javanicus. The sequence continues at coordinate 38,722 of ML136758.1, forward strand.
AACGGATGAAAATGAGATAAAGTATAAAGCTTACAAAAATAAATTAGTAGGTATAATGAGAAAACAAAAAAGAGCCTATTATGACAAGTTACTGCAGAGATATGTGAAAGATATTAGAAGTACCTGGAAAGTAATTAATAATGTAATACAAAAGAAAAAAGACAACTGTTTTCCAAATTATATTAAAAAAGATATTGTGACCATTGAGGACAAACAGGAAATAGTTAATGAGATTAACGATTTCTTTGTAAATGTTGGTGCTAAACTGGCTGAAAAGATACCAGCTGTGAGTGACATGAAATGCAAAATAGATTGCAATATGAACACAATGTTTTTAAGTGGAGTAAGTCCAAGTGACGTGCTTGAAGTTGTTCATCAAATGAAAAGTAAAACATCTACTGACTGTCATGGCATCGACATGTCCATCATTAAGGAAGTCATTCACAGTATTCTCGAACCACTTACTTATATCTGCAATAAATCCTTCTCTAGTGGTGTTGTTCCAGACTTGATGAAAGTTGCTAAGGTGGTTCCGATATATAAAAATGGAAATAAGGAAATTATATCAAACTACAGACCAGTTTCACTGCTACCACAGTTTTCTAAAATTCTGGAAAAATTATTTGCTATTAGACTTGATGCCTTTTTTACTAAATATGATTTATTAAATGAGGGTCAGTACGGATTCAGGAGTAACTGCTCGACTGCACATGCTGTTATGGAGTTTGTGAAAAATGTTGCAACTGCCATTGATCAAAAACTCTATACGATAGCTGTTTTTGTTGATTTAAGCAAAGCATTTGATACCATTGATCACTCTCTTCTGTTACAAAAATGTGAATATTATGGGCTGCGGGCTAAAACACATCATTGGTTAAGTAGTTATTTGAAAAATCGGGTTCAGTATGTAAACATTAGAAATACAGATTCTTATTTAGAAAATATTTTTTGTGGACTCCCACAAGGTTCAGTCCTTGGACCAAAGTTATTTTCAATTTACATTAATGATATTTTTTTGATGTCAAACAAGTTAAAATGTATTATGTTTGCTGATGACACTAATATGTTTTGTTCAGGACAAGATATTGTTGAGTTGTTGAATGTTGTTGAACAGGAATTTAATTTGGTAAAAAAATGGTTTGATTATAACAAGTTATCTCTGAATAAAAACAAAACAATTTATGATATTTTCTGGTAATAGAAAGGTTGAAAATGTTAAATTATATTTAAATGGTGTAGAAATCCAATATGTTAAAGAAATAACATTTTTAGGAGTAATAATTGATGATAAATTGTCTTGGAAATCTCACATAAATCATATAAAACGTAAAGTATCTAGATCCATCGGTATTCTGTTTAAAATCAGTGATGTATTGAACAAAAAGAGTTTGTTTCTTGTCTATTGTTCACTAGTCATTCCTTATCTTTCATATTGTGCAGAGATCTGGGAAATGCAGGGAAAATTATTATTGAATCATTATTTAAAACTACAAAAAAAGGCTATTAGAATAGTCAACAGAGCAGGATATTGTGATCCAACCAATTCGTTATTTTGTTTGAATAATAGTTTAAAATTAAAGGAAATAGTTTATGTCAAGGTATTAGAAATTGTCTATAGAGTAAAACATAATTTGGTTTCAAAAAATATACAGAAGCTGTTTACTTTAAGGGTTAGTCAGTATAATTTAAGAGGTCTGTATTATTTTGAACAAGTTAAAGTTCGAACTAATGTAAAGATGAGATGTGTTACAGTTCTTGGTGTTAAATTATGGAATCAATTGAATGATGAATTCAAATTAAGTTCTTCACTTTTACAGTTTAAAAAAAGTTTAAAACGTAAATGTTTGAACGATTATAATATACATATGTAAAAGATTTGAATTATTTGTATTTGTTTGTAAATTATTTTCTTTTGTAAATTATTTTCTTTTGTATCATTTTTTGTTGATCAGCATAGATATTGTCAATCTTCAAGGAAAGGCATTGAATAAGCTTAAAAAGCTTCTGCCTATTCCTTTTTTTTATTGGTTGTCTGTTTGTATTGTATATTGTGTTGACTGTACAAATGGGAACTAAACCATTGAACTTGAACTTGAACTTGAATTTCAGTAAGATATTTGGATTTGATGCTTCTTCAGACAGATCAATCTGGAGGATTAGAAAATCAATCAAGCATTAAATGAATGAAACATTTAATTAAGAATGAATTGAAACTGTTTCTCTAAATCACACAACAAAACATGTTTTCTGTGTTTGGATTTTTCATGATTCTTCTTCTTTTCCTTTGGGCTTTTCCCTTCAGGGTCTCCACAGTGAATCATTTTCTTTCATCTAATTCTGTCTTCATCATCCTCTACTCTAACACCAGCCACCTTCATGTCTTCATTCTCTGCATCCAGAAACCTCCTCTTTGGTCTTCCTCTAGAACTCTTTCCTGCAGCTCTAGACTCAGCATCCTTCTACCAATATCTTCACTGTCTCTCCTCTGAACATGTCCAAACCATCTCAGTCTGACTTTATCTCCAAAACCTCTAACATGTGCTGTCCCTCTGATGGATTCATTCCTGATCCTATCCATCCTGGTCACTCCCAAAGAGAACCTCAGCATCTTCATCTCTGCTACCTCCAGCTCTGCTTCCTGTCTTTTCTTCACTGTTTCTAGTCCAACAACATGGCTGCTCTCACCACAGTCTTGTACATCTTTCCTTTCATTTGTGCTGGAACTCTTCTATCACACATCACACCTGACACTTTTCTCCACCCATTCCAACCTGCTTGCACTCGCCTCTTCACTTCTTTTCCACTCTCTCCATGACTCTGTACTGCCCTTTCCAGGGCAAAGCTCCACCTCTCTAGCTCCTCCTCCACCTCTCTAGCTCCTCCTCCACCTCTCTAGCTCCTCCTCCACCTGTTCTCTGCTCTCTATATAAATCACAACATCATCTGCAAACATCATAGTCCATGGTGATTCCTGTCTGACCTCATCAGTCAGTCTGTCCATCATCATTGCAAACAGGAAGGGGTCTCAGAGCTGATCCCTGATGTAATCCCACCTCCACCTTGAACTCCTCTGTCACCCCGACAGCACACCTCACCACTGTCTTACAGCCCTCATACATGTCCTGCACTGCTCCAACATACTTCTCTGTCACTCCAGACTTCCTCATACAATCCCATAGTTCCTCTCTGGACACTCTGTCATCATCTTTCTCCAGATCTACAAAGACAAAGTGGAGCTCTCTCTGACCTTCTCTGTTCTTCTCTATCAACATCCTCAAATATAGCATCTGTAGAGCTCTTTCTTGGCATGAAACCATACTGCTGTTCACAGATGTTCACTTCTGCTCTTAGTCTAGCTTCCACTACTCTTTCCCATACCTTCATTGTATGGCTCATCAGCTTTATTCCTCTGTAGTTACCACAACTCTGCACATCTCCCTTATTCTTAACAATGGCACCATCACACTTCTCCTCCATTCCTCAGGCATCTTCTCACCACCTAAGATCCTGTTGAACAACCCGTCAGAAACTCCACGTCCATCTCTCCTAGACACTTCCATACCTCCACAGGTATATCATCAGGACCAAGAGCCTTTCCACTCTTCATCCTCTTCAAAGCCCCTCCCACTTCACCTTTACTAATCTTTGTTACTTCTAGTTATCTAATCATCTGGGAGTTCTTCCTGACCCTCCAGATCCTGTTTCAAGTGGTTTCTTAAAAGTCATGCAACAATCCTCTTTTTCAGCTTCCACCAGTTTGTCCTCTTCTCTGCCTTTGCCCTCTCTTTCTTCATCTTCTTCATCACCAGAGTCATCCTACACACCACCATCCTGTGCTGTCTGGAAACACTCTCACTAACCACTACTTTACAGTCACTGATCTCCTTCAGATTACACCGTCTACACTAGATGTAGTCTATCTGTCTCCCTCCACTCTTATAGGTCACCCTATGTTCCTGTCTCTTCACAAAGAATGGATTCACTAGAGCCATTTCCATCTTTTCTGATAAATCAACCACCATCTGTCCTTCTACATTCCTCTCCTGGATACCAAACCTGCCCATCACCTCTTCATCACCTCCACATCACCAACATGTCCATTGAAATCTGCACCAATGACAACTCTCTCATTTCCATGGATGCTCATCATCACTTCATCGAGGTCCAACCAGAACTTCTCCTTCTCCTCCAGCTCACATCCTACCTGTGGGGCATACTCTGATAGAACAACTTGACCCTGTTCCTAAGCTTCTAGCCTTGCTACCTTTCCACCTGGTCTCCTGGACACACAGTATGTCCACCTTTCTCCTCTGCATCATGTCAACTAACTCTCTACCTTTTCCTGTCATAGTTCCAACATTCAGAGTTCCAACTCTCAGTCAACACTAGTGACTTTCCCTTCTCTCTCCTCCTATGAACCCTCCTTCCTCCTCTTCTTCTCCCATCAACAGTAGTCCAATTTCCACCGGCACCCTGTCGTGAACAGCACCGATGGCGGTCGTTGTTAACCCGGTTTGGTAAACCTGTAGAAGAGGAAGAGATTCTGTCGCTCTTTCTCATGTAAAGGTAATAGAATAGAGGATGATGTGATAGAAACTAAATCCTGTAGTTTTTTACATATTCACCCCATGAGGACCTGACCACAGGGAAAGTGCGTTCCAACAGGATGTACTTGCAGAACCCAATGTCCTCATTACCACTGAAACAGCACTTGAAGCCGAGGACGCTAAACTTAAGTGACCACCGGGTATATTCAAATCTCATCAGTCGTGTGTGTGTTTATACATTATTTGTTCGGATATTTCCCGATCTCGTCAGATCTTTCAGCTGCTGAGGGCCATTGAAGATGCCACAGGAGTCAGGTCCTTCATCCAGAAAGAGGAGATCCAGATCCTGGATCACGTTTTTGACGTCATGCTCCCAGAAGTAAGATTCTCTATTTCGATTGTGAAATATAAGGCCCGATCCGAATACTATTCCTTCTCCCTTCCCCCTAGCCCTCCGCCTTCGTTTATCCCTCCGTGCTTGCTCCAAACGGGAGGTTGGTAAAAATATTTCCGACGTGAGTTTCGTTCAGTGACGTCAACAAAATCATCGGTAAGCTAGCGTTAGCGCGGAGCTTCCAGCGCTCGTATATATACCTTACAACAGCAATTTTACAAATGTAAAGAGGTCGCACTGCAACTGTCAGGACTCCAACTTCCAGTTCCCCTTCCTGACCATCAGAGGGAGCACTCTCCTGAATATTGATCTTCACAGCTGTA
>ML136759.1:0-43875 GCA_003999625.1 Oryzias javanicus
TGAAGTTATAAACTATAAAAAAGAAAAAAAAAAACATTAGATCCACAATTGTGCGCACATGAGAGGTAGGTGTGTCCCGCTAACTGCTCAGCGCCAAACTAGCTAACTCCACACTATTCTTCAGGAGGCGTAGCGGTGGGTAATTACGCACTAGTTATCCGATGGACAGGAAAGGTGACCAGTTAAACGGGCCACCCCCCCGAACCACGGACGTGCTCCCGATGTGTTACGGCTGGCTCTGAACCGCAACAAATAAAGGGGAGACGAGACCGGGTTATAGCACCAAAACTCTTTTAACGAGCATACGAAAGGCCAACGGGGGCCGTTGGGTCTATTTCTACTGCCTGTCCCTTTGCTCCTCCTCTCGCACAGGTGCAGCTGTTTTCCACCTAGAGAGGATGGAGATAAAAGATCCACCTTGGAGGTGGTTGGAGAGACCCTCCTACGTTTGTTGGCCAGATCCGTTGGTTGCAGCTCTGGTTCTGCTGGTCCTCCCTGCTCGGTTGGGTTTTCATATGCACATTAAAAACACTTAGTGCTGTAAACCGGTCTCGTCTCCCCTATGTTTGTTGCGGTTCGGAACAGCCGTAACACTTCTACGGAATCTTCCTCTTTATCCTTTTCAAAAGCATTTCAAAAGCATTATAACTATTATTATTACACTCGGTGCTTTCTTTATCTTTCTCATCGGTTCAGTTTGCTGCAGCTGCGCACTCAGACCCCCCACCTCCCAACACATACACACACACGGACACCCACACACAGCGCAGGTAGCGCAGCTCAAGCGTGCCTGCTCCGCGCGCGCGCCCATTGCTTATAGGTATTGATAACTCAGGCACGGCTTGAAGAGCAATGAAGAGAGATGGTTAGAGAAAGATATAATAATAACAATAATGAAAGAACATGCTCCCATGAAAGAGCCACAACGAAAATTTGTGGGGTTAAAACACTTCTGATCATGCTTTGTAAACAGTTATTAAATTATTTTGGAGTATTGCTCAATATAAATAGTTTTTTTTTGTAATATTCAGAACAATAGACTGTGTACTTCTCATGAGAACTGTCAGTCTGTCTCTCTGCGCCTTCAAATCGCGTTTCCTCCAAAATCAGTTAAGAGCGAGAGGACATCTAGAATCAATTGGTTTCAATAAACACCTGCTCTGGATGATAATCCTACTTTAATACTAGGATATTTTTGAGTTGCTTCTGAGTCCGCTGATGATAGTTCTCTATGGAGGCTCGCTGTGTGTGCCCGCACGCGTGCACGTGTGTGTGCGTAATGGACGGGCTGGTATGCTCCTCATCTCTTCTTCCTCCTGGGGAATTATCCAGCACCTTCTGATGGTTTAAGGATGAAATACATAACAGATGTTTATAGTGACAAGTGGGATGGCCGGGGTGGCCACTGGGGTGGCCAGGTGTCAGCCACCCCTTGCTGGCGCCACTGGTGTGGGTAATTTAATAAACTACAATTATTAACCCATATTTCTGTTCAGAGAAGCAGCTCTGCATCTCTTTTTTCTCTCCCAAAATCCCGAAGCCCCGCCCACTCGCTCCGGAGTCTGCTCACTGCGTTGATCTGTGCGCGCTCGTGTCTGTCTGTGTTGTGTGTGTTTTATAAATATTACCTCCTGTTTTTGCTAAGATGAGCTGCTCTCTGCCTCTCTGTTGTCGTTTTATTAACTCCCGAAACTCCTCACCCCGCACCGGAGTCTATCCACGTTGATCTGCGTGTGTACGTGTCTGTGAAAAAAGAAAAAAAAAAGTGTGCGTGTCTGTCTGTTTTGTGTGTCTCTGTGCTCTCGCGCGCACGTTTGTGATGTGATTGTATGTTTAAATCGGTGTCTACCATCTATTTAGATACAAAAACATGATCACATTTGTCAATCGTGGCATTTTATTGTGAAAAACTGGTTTTATTTTGAAAAGAAGCCGGATTTTCTCATGTATCTTGATGCAACTTCCGGCCAGAATTGACGCGGAGCCCGCGCGGTGCAGCGGATCGTTTCCGCGTCTGACCTATTTTGTGCGCGAGCCACGTCAATTCTGGCAGGAAGTTGCATCAAGATACATGAGAAAATCCGGTTTCTTTTCAAAATATAACCAGTTTTTCACAATAAAATGCCACTATTGACAAATGTGATCATGTTTTTGTATCTAAACAGACTGCAGACATGGATATAAATATATCATCACAATACGCACGCACACACGTGCGCGCGCGAGCACAGAGACACACAAAACAGACAGACACGCACACTTTTTTTTTTCTTTTTGGACACGCAGACACGCAGATCCGTGCGAGGTGAAGGGTTTCGGGGTTAATAAAACGACAACAGAGAGGCAGAGCGCGGCTCATCTTAGTAGAAACAGGAGGTAATATTTATAAAAAAAAAAAATACAACAACACAGACAGACACGAGCGCGCACAGATCAACGCAGTGAGCAGACTCCGGAGCGAGGCTGCTGGTTTTTGGGAGAGAAAAAGAGATGCAGAGAGCAGCTGCTCTTAGCAGAAATATGGGTTAATGATTTTAGTTTATTAATTTACCCACACACCTGCGAGCGCGTGCGCACAGACGCAGACGAGCGCGCACACAGAGCAGTACAGTGGGCCGCCAGAGCGGGTGGGCGGGGTTTTGGGTGTAAAGCAACAGCAGAGGCAGAGAGGAGAAATATTTAATTAAACCTAAAGATGTGCAATGGAAAAATGTTAAACAGATGAAAAGAAACGGAGAGAAAGAGAGAGACGGAAAGCTGAGCGGGCGTGTGTTGGGGAGGGGGGGGGGGCTTGCGCGTGCAGGAGCGCAGGACGGAGAGAGAGAGAAACAACACAAAACGTAAAGAAGATGAGATCATTAGAAAAGAAAAAAAAACTGGAACCATTTGACTTTTGATAGAATGGAAGGAGAATCTGCAGGAAATAATTCTATATTCTATATATCTATGGCTCCACAACCAACCTGTGCAGAATCTTCTCTAAAACAGAACAAATCATTAATAAACCAGATTTCATCCTCAAAGATGAGAAACCTTTGTCTTTCTTAACGTTATTGTGAGTAAAAGTCTTTATTTGTTGGTTTTGCACACTTTTATATTTTGGATTGTGGTTGCAGAGTTTAGTGTTTTTGACTTCAAATATGTTTAAAAGAAAAAAAAAAACCTTAAAATATAAAGACTTAAAAACTGAATAATTGATAACTATTCCCTTTTCATTTATTTTGTACATTTTTTCTGCTAACGCACGATTAATTCATGTTCTACCGTGAATATTTTTTCCATGACGGCGACTGACCGGCCCACGGGCCACGAATGAAGGAGCCCGTCGGGAATCCTCCCGACTCCCCCACTTCACCCTTAGTGTAAGGTAGTTTCCTTGTGTCCGGAGTGACGCAGCAACTCAAAGAAAACACATCTATCATATTAGCAAAGCATATTTAGCGGGCGCGCGGACAGTTCTATAAATAGGGGGGTCTTCGGCGGGAAACTTCCTTTTGGCTCCTGGCATTTTGTGACGGACCTGCACTGACGCTGCCCTGAGACAAATCGACGGACGACCCAAAAAAAAAAAAAATCAAAGGTAAGAGTTCGTTGACCTGTAATAAAAAAATATAAATAAATATACATATTGTGGATTTACTGGGAAATAAAATGTTTAGTTTCTCTACGTTTTTTTAATTCATTGGTTGGAGGCTAGCGTCATCACTCCATCTAAACGTCGCGGCTGTTAGCGAAAGAACTAGAATATCAATATTATCCAGGTTTTTATTTTCCAAAATGCTGGTCTCACTGATATTAATGGCTATTTTAAGGTAAAATAAAATCTAATTTTGATCTTTTTTTCCCCTATTATTTGCATATGATGTTATCTCACTTACTGGCGATCAATATATTTAATTGTCAAATGCGGAATCACAATTTTATCAGATTTGGTTTGATTTTGTGGGAGTTTTTGTTCTAGAAAATTAAAAAATGTCAAATCCGAACTAAGATGACAGGAGAGGCGCATTGGAAATTACGTCCGATGCGAGAGCGGCAGACTTCAACCAACTAATTCAACCAATCAGAGCAGGGCAAGGATCCAGCAACTGGGGAAGACTATGCCAAAAATAAATCAACCAATCAGAAGAGGGCATACTTGTTACTGCGTGCGGGGGGAGGGGCGGGTCAAGGAGCCTGCTCTAAAGAGGCAAGCTTGGTCTCCTCCTCTTAGGATGACCTGCGCTACTATGTATTTTTGTATTATTTTTAACATCAGTCAAAGGAAAAAAGACAAAAAATAGAATATAATAAATAAATAATTTAATATATCTTTTTATATTTCTCATGTTGTGTTTTATAAGGCAAGATCAGCTGCAAAATGACTGAAATGTGCTGACTGCAGTACATATGACTTGACAAAACAATGCATTGTGGGAAACAGTGTCCTGACAGTTCTTTTCAGCCAGTAATTTGTTGATTGCTCAAAATTATTGCAATTTTTAAAATCTAATAATTGATTTTTTTTAACTAAATAAGTTTTTGTGTTGTTCAAAGCCTGTTTAGTATCTTATAGAAATCAAGATCCATCTAATTAAAAGATGTATTTCTGTGTAACACTTTGTGTTTTTCAGAATGGCTCTCTCAAACATTTTGCTGGAGCGTAAGGAGTCCCCTTATTACAGACCTCCCAACCTTCATATGAGCGTGTTGAAGATGAAGGAAGAGGAGAGGGTGGTGGCTTGGGCCTTTGATGAAGGTGGTGCATCACCAGCCACCACTAAGACCAACAGGGTGGCTGCAGTGTCTGATGGTCAGACTGTGACCACACTGACTCTGTTTGAAGATTTTTGGAGCAAGGTACAGGAGGGGGGCTCCTATATAATCCGAGGGTATGGCCTCATTGGAGAAACCCCTCCGTACCACATTAAATTTACGAGGCAGACAAAAATTTTTCGAGCCTCCAGAATTGCTGTCAGCCCTGACCTCATGCTGCAAGCTGAGGAAGCCCTCAACCCCCCCTCCCAGGAGGTGGACTTAAGGGAGACTTTAAACTCCAGGGGTCTCCTGACTGTTTGTGGGGAGGTGGTGGAGGTAGGTTTGCCTTTCTACTTTTTTTGTATTGATAATTTTTTATCAGGAAAGTCTCACATGATTCCTTCATAGTTCTATGATTAAACATATAATATTGCTATCACAATTTTTCAAAGTTAATACACATGTTCACAAACATTCTCAACTGATGTTGTAATTTTTTTTTTTCTGAAATAATATTCTCCTAGGAAATTTAAGCCTCGTTTCCACTGAGTCGTATGGTCCACTGTGATTCGTATACACAACCCCATGGGTCATTATGATGCCCTTCTGAAAAATGCCTCAGCAGGAATGCCTGCTTCATTCTAAACACATCAGTGGAAATGAGGCTTTAGTGACTAACCTTTTCATGCTGTATGTCAGTATTTCACAATATACTATTAAATATAGGTTTCTACTCATTTCAGCATCACATTGAATAAAATCATTGATATGGATAATTAGTTTTAATGCAGTTTTGTACTATTGCTGCAGCCTGTTTTTTTGTTTTCATTTTTACCAATTGACTTCAACTGGTTTATTTCAGTGCTTGGCTGTGAACAAAATTCTCTCTGGGAGACAACATGTCCCGGTGAGAAACATCAGAATTAAGCAGGTAATCTTAAGAACGTTTCAGGTTGTTTTTTTTTCTTAGGAGTTTTTCTTTACTGGGAGGGAGGGTCTAAGGGCAGGGATATCAGTTTTATTTAGTCTGTTTAGTATATGTTTATATGTTATGACTAAGTTTGGGTATAAAATACTGACATGGAACCCAATGAGGCATTTTTTGTGATATTGGACTATCAAAATAAAAATGAATTGAATTGAATTCAGAAAAATCTTGGTTATTGAAACTGTTGTTTATTTGGTCATTTTTTTCAAATTGAAATTTTGTGTTCTGTTATCTTCAAATAGGATGAGTTCACAATGAGGGTCGCCTTGTGGAGGGAGGTTGCTGTAGCTGCTGTGGCCCTCGGAGACATCGTCACCATTTCCCATATGAAAGTGGAATCCTCGATGGGTGGCAGACACCTCACCTCCACAAAACACACTAAGCTGACGGTAAATATACATGTTATGATAACATAAGGACCGTTGTATTATAAAGTGGAAAATGTAAGTTGTGATTTGTAATTCTGTTGTTTTCCAGAATTTTTCCTGCTATTTAACTAGAGCATAAATGTCCTCACAGTTATATGTAGGTTCAGGAAATATGTGAGGTCTTTGTGGTTTGTGAATAACTATCCAAAAATGTAAAAGTTCTTCAAAATTATCTAAATTGCCCTTTGGGGACCAACCAATCAGTCAGTCAGTCAGTCAGTCAGTCAGTCAGTCAGTCAGGCTGGCTGGCTGGCTGGCTGGCTGGCTGGCTGGCTGGCTGAATTCCTAGTATGTTTGTCTTTATTACACAGAAATCTTCGACCTCAGACAGTGCAGTCACCATCGTTGGTGTGACGGAGGAGAGCTGTTAAGACGTTGTGGAGCTGCTCCTGCAGGACGGCCGCATTTTGGAAGTGACAAAAGAACTGTGGAGTCCCTTCCAGGAACAACTGGATGAGGGAAACCTTGTTGTAAATTTAGTAGTAGAGGGGAGAAATGTAAAAGAAATCAAATTATCTAATTAAAAATGAATTTGCTCTTCTTTTAGATTAAATGTTTGTTATTGTTACTGTGTTCATAAATGTTAACCTGTTGTTAGTTGTTGATTTTTGTAATTGAAATTAGTTCTTAATTGTAATAAATTATAGTATATTATATATAATATAATATAATCATGATATATATATATGTATTTAAATATGTATATATATATATATATATATAATTTAATTTAAATATATATTTATAATATTGTATTATATTATTATAATTAATAAATTATTCTTATTAATTATATATAAATAATAATTATTTTTTATTTTTACAAAGATTTATTTTGTGTATTACAAATTATTTTGTGTGTACAAATTAAACTGTTTTGAAAAATCTCTTACTGGCTTTTGTCACATCATCCATCAATTCCTAAGCAGAAGGGAATTCAAAGAGACTTATGACTGGGTTTTCTGTGTTTAAACCATAAATTAAAGAAAAATGTGAATTTACCTGTGCCCTTTAAAAGTTACATTTTTGAAATTTAATCTTTGAATGAGTTTGTTTTTCAATATTATGAGTATACTAATTAATACTATTAATTAATTAATACTAATTATCAAAATAAAAAGTCATTTTATTTGGGAGATTGTATTCCCTTATGTTCCAAGTCACAGCTGGGTCATACACTATTTTTTTTATCTGATTATAACCCAGTTTGAATTGTTCTACCTGAATTTTAAAGAATCAAAACATAATCAAATCTCTTTTGTGAAATGTCATGAAGAGAGGTCTTTTTTGAGTATCTGTTTTTATGAATATGTAACTTTCCTAAATTTATCAAAACATTAAAAACTAAATCAGAAATATTGTTGTTTAAAAGTACTCCAAAAGAATGTGCTATTTTTCCAAATTTACTGAAACCTGGAATTTTGACAAGCACCAGAAATGAAACCTCCAAAAAAGCTGTTAGCACATGTACAGTAAAAATAAATAAATAAATAACCTATTGTTTCTATATTCCCAAATCTACATGAATTATCTTGAAAACCGATATTATGTTTTTTTATAATAATCATTTCTAAAATCTGTCCGTGGACATAGAAAATAAAAATATGTGCTCTGTTAATTTAAAGCCCACTGTCCCAGAGAAGTTAATAACATTTAAATTAAACTTAACTTAACTTTCAAAGGCATTAAAAACACAAAAAACACAGATTATTTGAAATCTTGTTAATTTTCACATCAGCGATTCATTACTTTCCAGGAAGAATTACGAAATGCGCACATTTCCTTCATATAGCATCTATCTTTTCTGATCAGATTCGCGTCAAAGTGCACGAACTGTAATAACACCGTTTCCCACAATGCATTGTTTTGTAGTCATGTAGACAGCTCGTTGGGTAGTTCTTAGACAGACGTCACTTGTCAATAATCCTGAAAACATCGCGGGACGCAAAGCGCCTTCTCAGGCGTTGTAGTTGTAAATCTGGCGCTGCGCTGACTGAAAACCGCCAAATAAAAACTACAAAACAATGCATTGTGGGAAACTCAGGCTTTTCTTTTGAGTTTACGTTTCTAAATGGCACGTTCAATGAAGTTCCGGAATATCGAATGTTTAGGAACAAAAACAGCTAAACTATATCTGCTACAGTATTTTGTTAGCCGACATTGGGGTGAATAGCTTTGTAGATTTATAATAATTAAATTAAGATCATTGTATTATTTTGTATTAAGACCATAAAACATAGTTAATGATTAATGAATGATTTAAGTGAAGTTAAAGGAAAAAGGGTCTTTTCTGAGCACACGTGAACGCATCATAATTCTCCTAAGCACCGACAGACGCTTCGAACTTCCTTTTCCTGGAATCTTCGCGGGGTAAGTCGGTTTTACGATAAGCGCATTTTAAACTTCGAATTTATGAAGATTTAAGGTGAAGTTTGTTTTAAAAAACAAAATTAAGAGATAAAACGGTTTAGACAACAGCATAATTTTAACTTTGAGTTGAAATATCCCAACTTTTACATTGTATCTTTACAAATGGTAGGCTCCTTTTTGACGGGTGTAGCTAAAACCAGCTAGTTTTCGTCTCCTGCTTATACAGCATTAACGTTTAATTATGGCAAAAGACTATGAGAATGTAATTCTAATGCGAAGTGGTACCAAGATTTGTCTCTTTAAACATGGAGACACATCTGCGGGAAATGACAGCAGTGGGATCCCATGGGTCATTTGCCCCATCATGACATTAGGTGTTTTGTAATAGTTTAACATAATAGAAACTCTTAAAAGGAAAAAAAATATATAAACAAACAAAAAAAGACACATCTGGAAAATTAATTTATATGATTTGCCAATTTCAGGCCAATGATTTTATGAAAAATTACTTTGACACAAATTAATGTTTAATATAATAACCACACAAGTACAACAAAAGTAAAATAAAGCTACTGCTGTGAAGTTAGTTTTAGGTTGGATATTCGACAGACATTCACTCTGTTCATATTTAGAGACCGTCAATAAATGACAGAATGTTTCTTCAATAGCTCTTAAATTATTAGGCCAAATCAAAACAAACCCTTTAAAGTAATAAAACTAATAAAGAACTATATATTACAGTGGTTTAAATTAGCTTTGGATGCTTTTTTCAATTTTAATCAATTTTTTAGTGTATATTTTCATGTTTTTCTTCAATAGCTTTTATGTTATTTGACCAAATCAGTCCAAATCACTTTAGAATAATAGAATTAACTAAGAACTATAAATTACAGCACTTTATATTAGCTTTGGATGCTTTTTCCAATTGTAATCAATTTTTTGGTGTAAATTTTTACGTTTTTCTTCAATAGCTTTTATGTTATTTGACCAAATCAGTCCAAATCACCTTAGAATAAAAGAATTGACTAACAACTATAAATTACAGCACTTTATATTAGCTTTGGATGCTTTTTCCAATTTTAATCAATTTTTTAGTATAATTTTTCATGATTTTCATTAATGGCTTTAATGTTTTTTGTCCAAATCAGTCCAAATAACCTTAGAATAATAGAATTAACTAAGAACTATCTATTACAGCACTTTATATTAGCTTTGGATGCTTTTTCCAATTTTAATCAATTTTTTAGTGTAAATTTTCATGTTTTTCTTCAATAGCTTTTATGTTATTTGTCCAAATCAGTCCATATCACTTTAGAATAATAGAATTAAGTAAGAACTATAAATTACAGCAGTTTATATTAGCTTTGGATGCTTTTTCCAATTTTAATCAATTTTTTAGTGTAAATTTTCATGTTTTTCTTCAATAGCTTTTATGTTATTTGACCAAATCAGTCCAAATCACTTTAGAATAATAGAATTGACTAATAACTATAAATTACAGCACTTTATATTAGCTTTGGATGCTTTTTCCAATTTTAATCAATTTTTTAGTGTAAATTTTCACGTTTTTCGTTAATAGCTTTTATGTTATTTGTCCAAAGCAGTCCAAATAACCTTAGAATAATAGAAATAACTAAGAACTATCTATTACAGCACTTTATATTAGCTTTGGATGCTTTTTCCAATTTTAATCAATTTTTTAGTGTAAATTTTCACGTTTTTCGTTAATAGCTTTTATGTTATTTGTCCAAATCAGTCTAAATCACTTTAGAATAAAAGAATCAACTAAGAACTATCTATTACAGCACTTTATATTAGCTTTTGATGCTTTTTCCAATTTTAATCAATTTTTTTGTATAAATTTTCATGTTTTTCATTAATGGCTTTAATGTTATTTGTCCAAATCAGTTCAAATCACCTTAGAATAATAGAATTAACTAAGAACTATCTATTACAGCACTTTATATTAGCTTTGGATGCTTTTTCCAATTTTAATCAATTTTTTAGTGTAAATTTTCACGTTTTTCTTCAATAGCTTTTATGTTATTTGTCCAAATCAGTCCAAATCACTTTCGAATAATAGAATTAACTAAGAACTATCTATTACAGCAGTTTATATTAGCTTTGCTTGCTTTTTCCAATTTTAATCAATTTTTTAGTGTAAATTTTCACGTTTTTCTTTAATAGCTTTTATGTTATTCGACCAAATCAGTCCAAACTACTTTAGAATAATAGAATTAACTAAGAACTATCTATTACAGCAGTTTATATTAGCTTTGGATGCTTTTTCCAATTTTAATCAATTTTTTTAGTATAATTTTTCATGTTTTTCATTAATGGCTTTAATGTTATTTGTCCAAAGCAGTCTAAATCACCTTAGAATAAAAGAATCAACTAAGAACTATCTATTACAGCACTTTATATTAGCTTTGGATGCTTTTTCCAATTTTAATCAATTTTTTAGTGTAAATTTTCACGTTTTTCTTCAATAGCTTTTATGTTATTTGTCCAAATCAGTCCAAACCACTTTAGAATAATAGAATTGACTAAGAACTATAAATTACAGCACTTTATATTAGCTTTGGATGCTTTTTCCAATTTTAATCAATTTTTTAGTATAATTTTTCATGTTTTTCATTAATGGCTTTAATGTTATTTGTCCAAATCAGTCCAAATCACCTTAGAATAATAGAATTAACTAAGAACTATCTATTACAGCAGTTTATATTAGCTTTGGATGCTTTTTTCAATTTAATAAATTTTTAGTATAAATTTTCATTTTCATTATTGGCTTTTAATGTTATTTGTCCAAATCAGTCCAAATCACTTTAGAATAATAGAATTAACTAAGAACTATCTATTACAGCAGTTTATATTAGCTTTGGATGCTTTTTCCAATTTTAATAAATTTTTAGTGTAATTTTTCACGTTTTTCTTCAATAGCTTTAATGTTATTTGTCCAAATCAGTCCAAATCACTTTAGAATAATAGAAATAACTAAGAACTATCTATTACAGCAGTTTATATTAGCTTTGGATGCTTTTTCCAATTTTAATCAATTTTTTAGTGTAAATTTTCACGTTTTTCTTAATAGCTTTATGTTATTTGTCCAAATCAGTCCAAATCACTTTAGAATAATAGAATTGACTAAGAACTATAAATTACAGCACTTTATATTAGCTTTGGATGCTTTTTTTATTTTAATCAATTTTTTAGTATAATTTTTCATGATTTTCATGAATGGCTTTAATGTTATTTGTCCAAATCAGTTCAAATCACCTTAGAATAATAGAATTAACTAAGAACTATCTATTACAGCACTTTATATTAGCTTTGGATGCTTTTTCCAATTGTAATCAATTTTTTAGTGTAAATTTTCACGTTTTTCTTCAATAGCTTTTATGTTATTTGTCCAAATCAGTCCAAATCACTTTCGAATAATAGAATTAACTAAGAACTATCTATTACAGCAGTTTATATTAGCTTTGCTTGCTTTTTCCAATTTTAATCAATTTTTTAGTGTAAATTTTCACGTTTTTCTTTAATAGCTTTTATGTTATTCGACCAAATCAGTCCAAACTACTTTAGAATAATAGAATTAACTAAGAACTATCTATTACAGCAGTTTATATTAGCTTTGGATGCTTTTTCCAATTGTAATCAATTTTTTGGTGTACATTTTCACGTTTTTCTTCAATAGCTTTTATGTTATTTGTCCAAATCAGTCCAAATCACTTTCGAATAATAGAATTAACTAAGAACTATCTATTACAACAGTTTATATTAGCTTTGCTTGCTTTTTCCAATTTTAATCAATTTTTTAGTGTAAATTTTTCACGTTTTTCTTTAATAGCTTTTTGTTAATTTGACCAAATCAGTCCAAACTATTTCTAGAATAATGAGAATTACTATCTAAGAACTATCTATTACTGCAGTTCTTTATGAGTTTTATTATTTTAAAGGGTTTTGTTTTGATTCGGCCTAATAATTTTAAGAGCTATTGAAGAAACATTCTGTCATTTTTTTACAGTCCCTAAATATGAACAGAGGATGTCTGTTCGAATATCCAACCTAAAACTAACTTCACGCAGTAATAAAGCTGTGATTTATTTGCATTAGAGTATTTAGTCCTTTTTTAGGCCTGTTTAAATCATATATATATTACTTTTATAGCAATTATACTTTCAAGGAAGTGTGGATCATTGGAATGACCTGGACTGAGAGGAATAATTTGTTTACTTACAATAACAAAAATATTGCAAAGGGAGATTAATTTTAATATATAGTGGTAGACATAATGGACCTCAACAATTTATAATTCAATTGATTTTTGATTATTGAAAGTAGAATTTATTTTTTATTTAATATTGTACTGTCCTATTTATTAGTTATTCACCAATTGGCAGTTTTAATTATCAGTAATTTCTAAAATATTGGATATTAAAAAACTACAGAAAATAACTGAAATTCCATTTTGATTTCATGTGTTTGCAATTCTAAACTCTGAGAGCGGAAGTTCTTCTGATAATTAGTAGTACTTGTAATGATAATTAGTATTTGACATCGTGATATAATGCTTCTTTTTCTTTCTTTCTTTTTTTTACACATGTCAAAATGATTTATTTCAATCAAACATGTGGTGCATGTAAACGTTTTAACACTTGGATTATGTTTTTCAGGTCCATGTGCACTGCTTTCTTCTTATCTGATCTTTGATCCGATCAAGGACATTCTACACATGTAAACGTAGCTACTGTTGCAGGTCACCAGCAGTTTTTGAGACGTGAAAGGGAATTAGAGTATTTGCAAGCAAGTGATGATCTATATTTGACATTTAAAAATTGGGAAGAACAATAAGGTTTATCTTTGTTCGGAAATCTCAAACACAATGTGGAGCTAAATTAGGAACACGTTTTTTTCTTTAATCAAATAAACTTTAACCAATATTTAATGCCAAACTTGAACTTAAGCCCAAGTTAGTTTTCATGTTTTTATGTTTTGTTTCATTGTTGTCTTATTGTCAACCTCTCCCTGCTATCTCTTGCTTTTAGAATATTTTCCACCACTTCTGGGTCTGAAAAAGTCTGGAGTACTATTGTTTATATGCTTTTCTGTTGTTTCCTGGCAACAACAAAATTCTGCTAGCTAAAAAAGTTTTCATTTTGAGTTATTTTACCCAATAGCACTAGCTCTGATGTAGCGTCATACATAAAAGGTTTGTAGATGCTTGTTTTTTTTAGAAAGAAATCAACAGGTGCATATTTGTGTCTTCCAGAACTGCTGTGGACTATCATCCCCAAGAACCGGCCATTTTCAAGGCTTCGTCAAACACAAAGGTCCTTTTAAGGATCCCCTTGATTACAATGGTCCTTTTAAGGATCCCCTTGTTTACAAAGGTCCTTTTAAGGATCCCCTTGATTACAAAGGTCCTTTTAAGGATCCCCTGTTTACAAAGGTCCTTTTAAGGATCCCCTGGTTACAAAGGTCCTTTTAAGGATCCCCTTGTTTACAAAGGTCCTTTTAAGGACCCCCAGTCTTTTCCTTGTATATCCTTGTATATCCTGAGACTTTACCCGATAACCATTTGCACTGTGTCATACCCAGAACTTGAATACATTGCATACCCTGGTAAGCTTTTTTGAAGAGTTGACAATTTATATGTTAATTCCAAATATCTGTATTATATAAAGAAACATTTTCACCGGTCTGAAGATTTGATATTAAGCATAACTTTGTTGTCTTCAAGGTAGTCAAGAATTGAGCTAGAATTTTATCAGTAAGATAAAGGCTCTATTAGCAATATACTTTGAAATAATTACATTCTTCTTTGTTGACTTATTATAATTCAGGTTTTTGTGTTTGAAAGTAAGCAATGCCTTTGTCAAAGAAAGCTAAAGCTAAGAAAGCATTCTGGAACCGTGTTAAGAGTGATCTGCTTGCAGAAACCGGTGAAGCAGCTGCAAGTTCCTGTCCTGAGAGCACTCAACAAACATCAGTGTCTGCAGAAGTTCCAGCTCAGACTTCATATTGTCCAGATGAAGGTCCAAAACCAGCAAAGGTATTCTGTGATGGACTAATGCTAAAGTGAGAGTTCCAAAATGCCCAGTCTCTCAGTCTTGAAGGTAACTGCAGATCTGACTAAGTCCAGAGCTGTCCATGGTGCTGCAGGATGTTCTCGTGCAGACCCTGACATTAACCCTCAGCCATCAGTAATTGTTGTCAGAGCTACCACAAGTCAGGCCTCAAATAGGTTTGGAAAAAATGCTAATAAGCAATGTGTGGCCAATAGCCTGATGTTCCTTTCATTTCTGTTTGAAGATGAGAACATTACCACTTCAGACCTGGACGCTGTTCTGGACAAAGGTAACGAGGTGTACATCCAGGCCAAACAAAGGTATCCAAACAGCAATCCATACCTGGCTACAGATGAACTTCCTCATGAGGTCAGTGCTCGCAGATGTGATTATCAGGTAGACATGTCACAGTTGCCCATAAATGGAAAATTCAGAGGAACCCAGCACTATCCCAGTCTTGACGCACAACTGAATCGACTGACTGCAGATGTGCAATATGCTATTGTCATCATGGCATCTTTGGGTTTTGCTGTCTTCAGAACAAGGTCTGGTAGATACGGTTACTTTGACCCCCACGCTCGATGTGCTCAAGGACTACCGCTCGGAGGTGCGCCCTCTGCTGGAGGAACTTCTGTAATGCTGACATTCACCAGTTTGAGAGACATGATTGACAGAATCTCTATCAGCTTTGCTATTATGGGAATATCCCCTAAAACTGACTATGAGCTGCAACCTGTGATGTTTCACAGTATGAACAGAGGAATTGTGGGAAAACTGATGGCTGACACATCCATCCTTGAACAGAGTGGCATACACACTCACAATACTACTGTCAATACGTCTGATCATATTTCAGAACATGTTTCAGTTCAGCCTCTCATCGAAGAACATGTGACTTTATCTAATGACTCATCTGTTAACAGATTTGCTCCTGTGATGAACTCTGAACCCATCTCAGAGAATTTCACGGTCCTCTTATTTCAGCTGACAGACAGGAATGAACAACTTCACTGAAAACCAACCACCATGAACCAACAGCCTCAATTCACAATTCTGTATCACCAAGCACTTCTGAGTTACATACTGTCAGTGGTTTTTATGGATCTACATGTACACTGACAAAACTGAGTAAACAGGAGAGAAGAAAAATGAAGAGGAGATTGATTCAGTCTTCTAAAATTCCGCAGAGAAAAGAGAACCAAAAACAGAAAGAGAGACAAAAGTATGCATCTAATGAATCTTACAAAGCTAGTAAAAAGTCATACTCGAAGGACAGATACCAGAGCAACCCTGATATTCGACAAAAAAAAACCGTATATGACGCAAGGCGATACAAAGACCAGCTGATTTACTCAGGAAAAAACAAAACGTATATCAGAAAGTCCTACAATGAAGTTGAATCATTCAGGGAAAAGCACAAACTACGCATGAAGGAGTATAGTTCTGAACTAAAATCACAAAGTAATGACTTTCAGCTTAAAAAACGATTGTACATCAGAAATCGTTACAGACAAAGTACTGCTTTTCAGCTCAAACAACGAACGTACATCAGAGATCGCTATAGACAATGTGAAGAGTTTCGACAGAAGCAAAGGGAACATTTCATGCAGCGTTACAGAAATGACACAACTTTTAGGAATAAACATAGACAGTTAATGAAAGAACAGATGAGAGACAGATATACTGGAAATGCTTCATTCAAGATGAATCATAATATCAGATGTGCAATGAGCATAAAAAGGAAATACAGAAAAATGAACTTACAAGTTCAGCACGAGGAACCTGAAGCAAACAACAATTTGATCAGAGAAGCCATTTCTGTGTTTAGATCAAACATAAAGCTCGCTCCCACATATGTGTGCACCGTCTGCCATAAAGCTTCATTTAAGAACCAAGTGAAACAGTGCAGAAGGTCCAACTATGTAAAGAACCAGAGCATGGCTGAAATGTGTCTGACAGGAACGTATGTTCACATTTGTGATGAAATCTGCAGAGATACAGAATGCACTGCACTATATGAGAGAAAGAAAGAGTGGATCTGTCACACGTGTCATAAGCACCTTAAAAGTGGACGCATGCCCTGTCTTGCTGTTGTTAACAACTTGGAGCTTGATGAAATCCCACCAGAACTGAGAGACTTGAACATTCTGGAGAGACACTTGATTTCTAAATGCATACCTTTTGCAAAGATCATTCCACTTCCTAAAGGCAGACAGAGACTGATTCGTGGAAACCTGGTATGTGTCCCATCTGAGGTTCAGGAGACTGTTGACGCTCTACCCAGATTAAGAAGCGAATCTCAGGTCATGAGAGTCAAACTGAAGAGACGACTTTGCTATAAAGGCCACCAGCTGTTCCAGACAGTTACCTGGTCTAAACTAATGCATGCATTACAGAAGCTGAAAGAGATTCATCCACAGTACCAGGATGTGACTATCAGAGGTGAACCTGAACTCTGTGACCCCACAATAGACAGCAGTGATAGCAGTGACAGTGATTCAGACATGGATGATTATGATGAAGAAGACCTGATGGAGATTGACAGGTGTGAGCAAAGTGCACTGTGTAATCCAGAACATGAGTCTGAAAATCAGGATGCTGAACCAACAGAGGAACAAAGAGATGATGCTGAACAAGAGCAGAATTTACCAAACGGTGGTTTCGCTATAGAAAGCTGTTTACAGCCTGTGGACATTTCAGAGGAGATGTTATGTTATGGTGACAACACTTACTGTGTGGCTCCAGCAGAGAGAAACAGTCCAGTGAGTTTCTTCAAAACCCCTAAACTGGAGGCACTGTCATTTCCTGTTTTGTATCCTATGGGTAGAAACACTCTTGATGAACGCAGAATTATCAAAGTGAGTCCAAGTGCTTATTTCAAGTCCAGGCTTTTCAACATTGACATCCGCTTTGCCAAAGATCCAAACTATCTGTTCTTCAGTCAGTTTGTCACGGAAATTTATCTGGCTAATTCCTGCATGACAATCCAGCTGAGAAAAGGTAAAATTATGACCAAAGATGGACGACCAATAACATCAGGCATGCTGCAGGATAAACAAGAGGTTGAGAAGCTTGTCAGATCCAAAGATGCAATAAGGTTTATGCAACCACTGAGAGGAACTCCTGCATACTGGAATAAAGCTTGCAAAGACCTGTTTGCCATGATTAGACAGCTAGGTACCCCGACTTTCTTTGTAACTCTAAGTGCTGCTGAGATGAGATGGGCTGAAGTGATCAAAGCCATAAAGAGACAGCAGGGTGAGGATGTTGATTTTGAAAGCATTGAACTGGTCAGAAAAGTGTGAAATTTCTCAGAGGTAATCCGGTGACATCCATGAGAATGTTTGATAAGAGAGTTGAGGCCTTTTTCAGAGACCTGCTTATGTCAGAGGCTCAGCCACTGGGAAAGATCGTTGGACTTTTTCTAAAGAGTGGAGTTTCAGCACAGAGGAAGTCCTCACATACACATGATGGTCTGGGCTGAAGGAGCTGTTGATCCAGAGAAAGATGATGATCAGACGATCTGTGCGTTTTGTGACAGATACATTTCAGGGAGACTGCCTGATCCAAACAGAAAACCTGAGCTGTACAAAAAAAGTGTCAGAGCTGCAGAAAACAGCTGGAATCACACCCCCACCTGTTTTCAAATGTGAACTTCTGGATGCAGGTTTGGCTTTCCAAAACCACGAGCAGACACACCATGATCTCCAGACCTCCTGAGAAACAATGACACTCAGACAGCAAGGTGAAACTGCGACCTCTGAACCAGCTGCTGAACGAGCCTGAAGCTGCTTCCATGACTCTGGATGAACTGTTGTCTCGAATGTAACCTGACTCTGGATGAGTATGAAACCTGTCTGCAGAGCATGAACAAGAAAACATCAAAATCATCCTGAAGGCGTGACCCCAAAGACTCCTGGATAAATGGCTACAACCCATACCTGCTGGAAGCCTGGGACAGTAACAATCGATGTGTCTTTCATTCTGAATGCATATTCATGTGTGGAGTATCTGACCAAGTACATCACTAAGAAGGAAGAGGGTCTGTCAGACTACCTGAAAACAGTGATGGAAAACGCCAGCGACGGACAGAGTGAATGAGTGTGATGAAGAGAGAGCGGTCATGCAGGCTTACTCTAAAAAGCGTGAGGTTTCTGCACAAGAATGTGTCACTCGTGTTTTGGAATTAAACATGAAGAAATGTTCTCTGCAGTGTCATTTTCATTCCTACAGACGAAAACCAGTGAAAATGAGCCGACCCATGTCCTTCTTGGAGAACTCTCCTGATGAAAGTTGCAACATCTGGATGACCAGTCTGAGTGATAAGTACAAATCCAGACCTCAGACAGCAGAGTACGAGCAGATGTGTCTGGCTGATTTTGCTTCCACATGCAGATTTGTTCCAGCTGCACAGAAGAAAGGTAAAGAAGTTCTTCCTCTCTTGAACGATCTGGGCTATGTACAGCGACGTAAGAACAATAAGCCAGCGGTCATCAGGTTTTATCACTGTTCACAAGAGAAGCAGCCTGAGCAGTACTACGGCAGATTACTGAGGTTGTACCTTCCTCACAGATCAGAGCAGGAACTGAAATCACAGGGTTTTCAAACATACCAGTCATTCTACAGCTCTGGATGGACCACACGACCAGGTTCTGACCACGCTGAGTTTGTGCAGGACATTGTCAATGAGAACCGGAGGAAATACGAGAAGAACAGTGAGGAGATCGAGGAGGCTCTGGAAGAGTTTGAACAGAACAGAGACCATGTGGTGGATGAGTGGTGCAACCTGGCTCCCGAGTCTGAAGTTGTGAGGCTGCAGTGTGATGATGACATTCCAGACGATGACCATGAACAAGAAGACGTCCCTGATTACAGTGGTGGTGATGGTGCAGCAGACGTGCGAGCTGTCAGAGAAACTCCTGTCATTGATCCAGCTGAGGTACGGCAGATGTATCAGAACATGAACCAGAAACAGGCTTGTGTGTTTTACTCCATCAGAGACTGGTGTGTCAGCAGAGTTGCAGGTCTGAACCCAGAGCCTTTCTTCATGTATGTGAACGGTGGAGCCGGCACAGGCAAGTCTCACTTGATCAAATGTGTTTACTCTGAAGCATCAAAGATCCTGAGCAGGTTACCCGCACATGCAGAAGAAGCTGACATGTCAAAGCCTACTGTCCTCCTGAGTGCTTTCACAGGGACCGCTGCATATAACATCTCTGGTTATACCCTGCATTCTCTGCTGAAACTACCCCGAAGTCTGAAGCCTCCAATCCAAGGACTCGGTAACCAGCTGGACGAGGTCAGGTCAGAACTCATTAACGCAGAAAATCCTGGTTCATTGATGAGATTTCTGATGTTTCAAGCCTCTCTTTGCATCCTCGTGGTCATGCCCAGACTGACAGCAGATTAAAGGTTGTCAAAGGCCCTTTGGGGGTGTGTCAATTTTAGCAGTTGGAGATTTCTATCAGCTTTCCACCGGTAAGACACTCCAAACCTATTGTGTCCACGACCCATCAGAGATCGACCTTTGGCAGGAGCATTTTCAGATGGTTACTTTGACCCAGATCATGCGTCAGAAAGATGACTTGTCTTTTGCAGAGATGCTGAACAGGATTCGAGTGAAGGAGAAGACAGACGAGTTATCTCAAGCAGACAGAGAGTTGTTGACTCAGACCATCACTGAATTAGCTTCTTGTCCTACTGATGCTTTGTATATCTTTGCCACTAACAAACAGGTTGAAGAACATAACTCTGTCACTCTGACTCTGTTGCACTCCAACATTGTTTCCATCGATGCAGATGACTTTCAGAAAGATCCACGAACAGGCAGAATGGCACGAAGAGACAAACCGTATGCAGGAGGTCGAAGCGAGCTAGCAGATACTCTGAAGGTCGCTGAAGGAGCACGAGTCATGCTGACCAGAAACATTGATGTTGGTAACGACTGGTAAACGGAGCTTTTGCTAAGTTGGTTCAGGTGGTAACTCTTCTGACAATGACCGTATCACTAAGCTGGGTTTACAGATGGATCAGAGCAGGCACAAAGACAGAGTGGTGTTCATTGAGAGAGCAGAGGAGAACCTGAAGCAGAGAGGAGTGGTCCGCAGACAGTTTCCTGTCAAGTTGGCGTTTGCATGCACTGTGCACAAAACTCAAGGTCTGACTACTGATGCAGCTGTTGTGTCACTGAAAAAGATTTTTGAAGCAGGAATGGCATACGTGGCTTTGAGCAGAGTGAGGACTCTCAGTGGACTCTACCTTCTTGATGTCTGGATGAAAAGGAAGATCTATGCTAATCCAGAGATCACTGCAGCACTGCAGAGCATGAGACAGGCCAGTGTGGATGACATGATGCCTCTTTTGAATCTTGCAGAAACAGCAATCAGGCCTGATGTTCTGACTCTGGTCCACCATAACACAGAGGGACTTCCAGCTCACATCAAAGATCTGAAGAGCCACCATGAACTGTGTCTAGCAGATGTTTTGTGTTTGACTGAAACTCACCTGCAGAGCTCATTTGTTGCAGACAGTCTTCATCTGGAGGGTTACAGCATGTTCAAGCGTAACAGACACCTGTCCTACTCTAACTTTCCTGACCTGAGCAGCAGAAATGGTGGAGGAGTTGCTGTTTATGTGAGAAACACTTTTGTGGTCAGTGAGAAACGATATCTGCATAACGTGACTGATCTTGAGTTTGTAGTGCTGAAGGTGGAGGTTCCATTCCAAGCTCTGATCACAGCTGTGTACAGACCGCCAGACTTTGATTTGAAGCCGTTCATGGGCAACCTGGTAAGTCTGCTGAACTCTCTGGAGATGCTGGACTGTCATCCAATCATTGTGTGTGGAGACTTTAACGAGAACCAGTTGATGAGAGGAAGTAAGCCAATCCTGGATCTGTTTGAGTCTAGAGGGTATGTACAGCTGATCACCTCTGCTACCACAGACAAACACACTCTACTCGACCTGGTGTTCATCTCCCAGCCCCGCAGATGTCTCCATGCAGGTGTCATGAGGTCTTACTACAGTTATCATAACCCAGTTTACTGTATTCTGTCTTTCAGTGATTCATGAACAAGTTTGGTAAGTCTGGTCTATATTATATCATGAGATTTATGATGTTAAATTGTTTCCGACCATGATGTTTTGGCTCTAAAGTACTTTTGGATTTAAGTATCTGAGATCACGGTTTTAAAGATTAAGTCATTTAGATCAATTTTATACATCGATGTATTTGTACCTATAATTTCAGTCATTCATAAGGTTTGGGAAGTCTGCTCTGGATCCATGCATTTTAAAACTAAATGAATTTCTATCATATTATTTAAACGTTCTCCTTTAAAATGTTTACATTTTGGTAAATTGTAGCAATGAAAGCTTCAATTAGCTCTGTCACATGAAATCAGTGTAATATTTCTCTAAACACTTTTTAACAAAAAAGGTACATACAGTATATATTAAATAGATAACAATTAATTTATCAGGGAAATGGTCTATTATGGTCTATTCTTTGGCTTTCCGCATGCTAGGCCTGTGTGTCTACCTGGGTCGGGTTTGGGTTCGGGTTGGTAGACGCACAGGCCTAACCTGTTTCAGCAGCTGTTTAGATGCTGCTGAAACACATTGCAGAAGTTAGAACTTCAGAAAGCAGCAGCTGATCCCCACAATGGGACTGGGTTGGGGAGGGGGGTAGTGGCATCTTCTGGGTTTTTTTATGTGGCATCTTTGGCTAAAGTATCTTCATTTTTGTTTGTTTGCTTGATGTTTAAGAAAAAAAGCAGGAAAAATTAAGCACATAAGAAAGTGTTTTACATTAATATAAATATTAATATACATGACTTGAGCATTGTACATTTTTTGCTTTGCTTTGTTTTTACTATTATTTCTGTTCTCATTCTTGACGCCTGTCAGGTGGAGATGGTTTCTCCTCTGTTTTTGTGACTGTCCTCAAGTTTGTCTTCATGGTTTTTGTTTAGTTTGTTTCTCCTGTCTTCTCTGAGACTCCTTCCTCCAGTCTCATCAACTGCTGCTCAGCTGAGTTGACTTGAACATTGATCCTGAATCCTCTCTCCATCTCTGCTGGAGCACACTCAGAAATCTCCTCCATCCTGCATCCCTGTTCTGGTTGAGAGCAGAGAATCAGAGAGCAGCCGTCAGCCTTCCTCTGACCTCCACAGAGACTCTACCAGCAAAGATCCAGCATGAAGAATCCACAGCAACACCAGAGCTGCTCCACTGCTGATCTCAGAGACTGTCTTCCTCCTGCAGAGCTCAGCTCTCTTCTCCAAACTCACGGTAATAATCTTCCTCTGTGCTGTTTTCTAGATTTCAATGGAGAAGATGAACATGATGAGTGCATGTGTCAGATCAGATCAGTGAGAACATCTGCTTTGGTTTCAGGTATTCCTCGCAGCTGAGACCTTCTCTCCTGAACACACAACTGCCATCAACACTGCAGAACTGGGAGTCAAACAGCTGTGGACAGGAGGAGAGGATGAACGCTGCAGCACAGCTTAAGGTACAGAAGGACCTCACATGAACTTTAACCTGTGCTTCAGTTTGGAATGGATTTTAAAATCAGATTTCTTTTCTTTCGTCATGAACTGCTCCATCTTCTTTTTGGATAAAGATCATGAACTCTTTTCTACAATTCACAACATCTGGTCTGCTTGATCAAGCAGCACAGACCGGGACCAGAAGAACCTGAACCACCTGGTTTAGAGACAGTTCTGTCTTGCACTCCTCACTGGACTCTATACATAGTTGTAGAAGAAAATGTATCGTTTACAGTTCTGGTATCGCCTGTTCGTCCTGGGATGGGATCTCTCCCTCATGTGGGAATCCATAAGGTTTCTTCGTTTTTCCTGACTCAGGTTTTTTAGGAGTTTTTCCTTACCGAGAGGGAGGGTCTAAGGGCAGGGATATCCAGTTTATTTAGTCTGTTTAGTCTGTAGATATTTTTTCGTATTTCCTGACTAACTTCTGCATCTGTAAATAATTTGAGATTTTGGGCTATAGAAATAAAATTGAATTGAATATTGAGAATGTGTGAGAGAGGAGGATTTTGGTAAAACTGATATCATCATGGACCACACCTCTAACCGTACATCAGACAGTGGAGACGCTGAGCAGCTCCTTCTGCAGCAGAACGATACACCAGCAGTGTAAGGAGCAGGACAGCAGGTCCTTCATTCCAACTTTTGTTGAACTGTTCTTCTAAACAGTCTAACAACATGTGTATGTTATTTATTCCTGACAAAAAAAAAATCTGTCAAAAATAAATTTCTATTTCTACTGCTTGGGTTGTTCTTTAACTATTGTTGATGTCTGATGTTTAATGCATTAAATGTTAATATATTTATCTGTGCTCTTATAAAACTTTATATCAGTGTCAGAAGGTTCATCTAGTTCAGCACATTCATGATAGTACTTTCAGTGTTCAAACATTTTCTGGTTTTTAAGATTTTACGCAATTTATGCAAATTTACTAGCCTCATTTAAAATTAATGGTAATTTATTCAAATCCTTTAACACCTGTGCACTTTTTCTTGTGCAATTTAGATATTAAAACATTCAGCACGTTCAGAATAGTTATGCATGTTTTTTAAGTATTCATACTTTTCATAAATTTTATGCTATATTTGCAAATTTATGCAAATACACGCTTTATGTAGTTTCTACAAATTTATTAATATGCCATTTACACAATTAAAGCAATTTATGCAAACTGGAAAGTTTTTTCTGCAACATTAGCATTATGCAAGTACATTTAGCATTTTCAGTAAATCATTTAAACTATTACAGTACATTTCTTCAGCAAATAGTTATAGCATCTTCAGCAACCACATTCAGCAAAAATGCATTCACACATGCATTATCGGAGGTAATGCACTTTTCTAGTTGTCTGATTGCTGAAAGCAATCAGAGTATGTTGTTGTACAACTTTATTATAGTTTATTATTATTATTATTCCGCCGCATTTTTGACGGGCTTCTCCTCGTAGTCTAAAGCAGCTATAAAGATGGGATCAAAAGTACTTTGTAAAGCTCCATTATAAGATTTGTGCTATTACTTATGGTACTAAAAGCTTCAATGGGTGATTTATGATTAATATTTTTCTGACTAAAATTTCCCATTGAAAATGCATTGACCAAGAAATTTCCCAGCATGCTTTGAAAAGCTTCCCAAAACCTTGAGTGAGACTGGTGTCTGTACTTATGGTACTTCCCAAAACGTCATAATAGTGCTGTAGTACTATAAAATATATGAAAAGACTTACTTAAAGTCTTCTAAACTTTAAATGAATCTATGTGAATTAAAGTTGTTTGAACTTTAAAAAATAAAAGTTTAAGGTATTAAGAAACAAAGCACTTAAACTCTGCTCAAAAGAAATCAGTCAAAAGCTTTCAGTAAGGTTAAAGATTACTTCTTAAGAGTTCCAAGATCTGTTTCCAACATTCTCAAAGTAACTTAAATAAGATTTAAGCTTTGAAAAGATATTTGAAGTCAAGAGTCAGACCTCCTGATTGCTCATGAGTTCCACCTGTTGTACATGACTACAAAGAAGCTTGGTCTCTGCAGATGAAACAATTTCATTCTCAACCTTTAAGAATTTGCATTTAAAGACTTTAGGTTTCTGTGAACAGTGTTAATGCAGCAAAGCTAAGTTCTCTGAAACTACAGGAGATAAAAGAAAAAATTAACGCTTCTAATGTCTTGATCACTGAAATTTGTTTTTTTTAAATATAAAGTTTAAGATCTTTGGCGTCATCTAGTGGTGGTCTGATAAAAGTTTAATAGACGATTTCTCTAGATCTGTGGAAACATCTTCAAAGTAGGTGTTTTTGGCTTTTGATAGCAACAGCTTTTAAAAATGTTTCACTAGATGTTTGTTTGTAAATGAAACATACTAAAAGTGTTAAAAACAATACAGCTAATAAAAGCTATTTAAAAGACCTAATGAAAGAGACCAACAATTTCCCAAGATGCAACATGGCCTCTGGAAACCTTAAGTGTGGTGTCTGTTTTACTAATAGGTTTTCTCCCATGAGGTTGCAATTGGTATGGACACATGCGCAAACATGTGCTGCGGGTGAGGCCGGCCCCATGCGGGAGAGGCCTCCATGTTGTAAAAAGTAAAATAGGAATTGTGTAAAAGAAACCAACAATAGCTTGCAAATACAAATGAATGTGAAACACATAAATTGATAGGTTATTTAGGAAACAGTTTGTTGACTGTGTCTAACTGTTTCAAGTTCATATTAAAGCTTTTTCAAACTATATGAAAGTCCAAAGGAAAATGACCTAGAAAATCCCTTCTTGCCTCAAAATGATTATCTGAAAAACGCTGAGTCAAGAGTCAGACCTGCTGTTCAGTGACAACAAAGAAGCTTGGTCACTGCTGAATAAACAATTTCATTCTCAACCTTTAAGAATTTGTAAAGACTTTAGGTTCCTGTGAACAGTGTTAATGCAGCAAAGCGAATTTCTCTGAAACTACAGGAGAGAAAAGAAAAAAAAAAAACACTCTAATGTCTTGAAAACTGAATTTGTTTTTTATAAAATGTAAAGTTTAAAATCTTTGCGTCATCTAGTGGTGGTCTGATGAAAGTTTATGAGACGATTTCTCTAGATCTGTGGAACTGACATGTGTGTACATATTTAAAGTAGGTTATTTTTGGCTTTTGATAGCAACAGCTTTAAACATGTTTCACTAGATGTTTGTTGTAAATGAAACATCCTGAAAGTGTTAAGTAATAGAAAAAAATAAACACAGCTAGTAAAAGCTATTTAAAGTCCTAATGAAAGAGACCAAACATTCCCAGCATGCCTCAATAATTGGCCTCTCACAACCTTAAGTGTGGTGTCTGTTTGTACTGATGGGGTTTCTCCCATGAGCCTGTTCTTGATATGGTCACATGTTCAAGCATGTGTTGCAGGTGAGACTCCCTGCAGGTGAGAGTCACTTACTGCATATAGCAGTCCCTGCAGGTGAAAATTGCTTACTTCACGTAGTAATCCCTGCAGACGAGACTTGCTTACTGCATATAGCAGTCCCTCAGGTGAGACTTGCTTACTGCATGGGAGAGCTCCTGTAGGTTAGATTGGCCTACTGCATGTAAGAATACTGGTGATATTTACATACTGCATGTGCAATTTCCATGTTGGAAAAAAATTACATAGGGAATTGTGTAAGAAAAACTAATGACGGCTTGTAAATGTGAAAAAGCTTAAAACACAAAAATTGAAAAACTCCAAGTCAAGAGTCAAACCTGCTGTTCAGTGACAACAAAGAAGCTTGGTCTCTGCTGAATAAATAATTTCATTCTCAACTTTTAAGAAAAGTTTTTTTGTGTCAAAAGCTTTCATTAAGGTTAGACAGTTCTTAAGATTTCCCAAGACTGTTTCAACGTTCTTAAAAAAAAGAAAAAAAACACTTTTTTGTATATAAATGTAAGTTTAAAATCTTTGGCGTCATCTAGTGGTGGTCTGATGAAAGTTTTGAAAGGCAATTTCTCCAGATCTGGGGAACTGACATATGTGTACATATATAAGTGGGTATTTTTGGCTTTTGATAGTAACAGCTTTAAAATTGCTTTAAATACGGTTTGCTTTCAGCAATCAGACGCAATTTCTTTATAGGAATTGCAAATCTAGTTGTCTGATTGCTGAAAGCAATCAGAGTATGTTATCCTATAAATTTATTATTCTTACTCTTCTATTTCTTCTATTCCGCCAAAAGTTTGCCGTGTATCTCTCCTACAGTTTAGCAGCTACAATGTTGAAAGTTATACAGTTTGTAGAGTTTGCTTGTGTGACGCTGTGCTATTACTTTGTTTAGCCATTGGACCTATGGTTGATTTTATATTAATATTTTTATGAATTATTTTTCCATTGACTTAACATTGTAAGCACTTTTAAATGGTTATATGTTCAAAAGTACTAAAGATAATTTTATGAACTTTCAATAATCATAGTGGAGGGTAAACTACACATTCTATTAAAATTGTAGCTCAATCGACCTTTATAGCGCCACCAGGTGGTCGTTTGAAAAATGTTTTTTGTTTTTGGCCTCTATCTGAATACCGTGAGTCAGAATTTATGCTTTTCTTTTTCTATGTGTTCCTTGGATGCTAATGAACGTTTTTCAAATGGGACCATAGACTTCCGTCTTAACTAGATTTTTCGCTATTTGCGATTTTTCGTAAAACACGTTTTTGGCTCCCTATTCAACATAATTTGACAAACTCGACAAAATTGGTAACATACCCTATTTAGACTACCCGAATTCAATGGTACCACATCACCGCGAAATTCCTTACCGTTTTGAGATAATCGCAATGCTAATGAGGGTGGGTGTGGTCCCAGATTTTAACATGCTCTAGATCTACAAAAAGATAGTCAAAACTTCACAAGTTTTGAAACATAACTTCATCCACAGTGATAAAGAAGTATGAAAAGTTTTATGAAATATTCCTATAGGTGGCGCTAATAATTTAGGAAATTGTGTTTAAGCCTCTATTCAAAACTACTCAACCTAGCTAAATAAAATTCACACATGTTGAAAGAGGGGACTTATATAAATACTAGAACAAGGGCTCTGCTGCGCCACCTAGTGCTGACTTAAGAACGATAAGCTATCTCTGGATGGGTCCTGTTTCTTCCAAAATATTGCATGTATAATATGCAACGCTTGTAGTTTGTTAAGCTGATCAAGGAGATGTTTGGTTTAAAATGTCTTACCATTTGGAATTATGGTTGATTTTAAATGAATTTTAAAAAATATTTTTTTCTCCCTATCAAAATACATGGGACAAACTTTAAATCCCTATTATCTTGAAAAGTAGTTGATCAACTGGTATGAAACTTTGTAAGTACATACTACAGACCAATCTTTAAATGCTCAATCAATTTTGGCTCTATTGCGCCACCAGGTGGTCAGTTGGAGCACTAAAGTGTATAGGCTTATTCTCCAAGAGCATTTGTCTTCAGCCCTGCTTTTACTGCTTTGTGATTCATTGGATAGTAAAATAATAGCTTATATTCATCAACGATCTCTATTTTGTAAGACTTTTTTGCAATTTACGATTTTTTGCAAACACTTTTTTGACTCCCTGTGTCACGTACTTTGACTAATCTTTACAGTTTTCTACACACACCTATTTGGCCTACACAAATCCAATGGTGATATTGTTTTGCGTAGATCCGTCGGTTTTTGCGTTACACATTATGCAAATTAGACAAGCTGAGATTGTAATGTTTGCAACGCTGCAGCTCTTAAAGTTTCACATAACTTCACCAAAATTACAAGACTTCTTCCACAGTGAAAGATGAGCAAGCGTAACAACTTTCACACGGTGCTCCGTAGGTGGCGCTACAGCCAATTCTGACGTTTCCTCTAATATCTCCAAAAGTACTTGACTACGCGGACGAAACTTGGCGCGCGTGTCGTACAGAGGTCTTTAACACTTGCAGCTAGAGGATGTTTCAGATCGGTCTTGCTTTCAGCAATCAGACGCAATTTCTTCAGGGAATTGCAAATCTAGTTTATTATTATTATTCCGCCGGATTTTTGACGGGCTTCTCCTCGTAGTCAAAAGCAGTTATAAAGATGCAATCAAAAGTATTTGTAAAGCTCTATTGTGAGAAGTGTGCTATTACTTTTGGTATGTGTCAGAATTATGAATTATTTTATATGATAATTTTTATGAATTTTTTTTCCATTGACTTAACATTGTGAGCACTTTTAAATGCTTATATCTTCAAAAATACTAAAGATAATTTCATGAAACTTCCAATATCATAGGTATAGTAAACTACACGTTCTATTAAAATTGCAGCTCAATGCTGCTCTATAGCGCACCAGGTGATCGTTTTAGTAAGCAGTTTGTTTTTGGCCTCTATCTCGAATACCGTAAGTCAGAAATTTGTGCTTTCTTTTTCTGTGTGTTCCTTGGATACTAATGAACGTTTTTTAAAATGGGACCATGGAATTCTGTCGGTCTAGATTTTTCGCTATTTGCATTTTTTCGTAAAACACGTTTTTAGCTCCCTATTCAACATAGTTTGCTCAAACTTGACAAGATATCTTACATACCCT
Source organism: Oryzias javanicus (assembly GCA_003999625.1). Lineage (NCBI taxonomy): Eukaryota > Metazoa > Chordata > Actinopteri > Beloniformes > Adrianichthyidae > Oryzias > Oryzias javanicus. The sequence continues at coordinate 29,695 of ML136759.1, forward strand.
ATTTTGACTACCCCGAATCCAATGGTACCACTCAATTGGCGATATTCCTTACCGTTTTCGAAAAAACGTAATGCTAATGAGGTGGGTGTGGTCACTGATTTTTTAACATGCTCTAAATCCTACAAAGATTGTCAAAACTTCACAAATTTTGAAACATAACTTCATCCTACAGTGATAAAGAAGTACGAAAAGTTTTATGAAGATATTCCTATAGGTGGCGCTATAATTTAGGAAATTATGTTTAAGCCTCTATCTCAAAAACTGCTCAACCTAGCTAAATACAATTTAAGGTATATGTTGAAGGAGGGGATTTCTATAAAATACTAGAAAAATGGCTCTGCTGTGCCACCTGGTGGTGACTTAAAGAAGGATAAGCTAACTTTGGATGGTTCCTCTTATCTTCCAAATATTTGCAGATATGAACATGCAACCACTTGTAGTTTATCAAGCTGTCCATAGAGATGTTTGGTCAAAAATTTTGTACCATTTGAAGTGACGGTTAATTTTATATGAATTTTTAAATATATTTGCTTCTCCTAAGTACATGAGACGAATTTAAAATCCCTATTATCTTGAAAAGTAATTGATCAACTGGTATGAAACTTTTTATGTAGATACTTCACACCAATCTTTAAATGCTCAATCAATTTTGACTCTATTGCGCCACCAGGTGGTCAGTTGGATTACTAAAGTGTAAAGGCCTTATTCTCCAAGTGCATTTGTCTTAAGCACTACTTTTCACTCCTTTGGGATTCATTAAATACGAAAATACTAGTTTATATTAATTTGCGATCTCTATTGTTTAAGGCTATTTACGATTTTTCACAAAACACTTTTTTGACTCCTTTTGTCACGTACTTTGACGAATCTTTGCAGATTCTTTGCAGAAGCTTGGTCTCTGCTGAATAACATTTATTCTCAAAGTTTAAGAATTTGCACATAAAGACTTTAGGTTTCTGTGAACAGTGTTAATGCAGCAAAGCTAAGTTGTCTGAAATACAGGAGATAAAAGAAAAAAACCTTAATAATTTGGTACTGATTTTGTTTTTAAATCTTTGGCGTCATCTAGTGGTGGTCTGATGAAAGTTTGAAAGGGCAATTTCTCTAGAGCTGGGGAAACTGACATATGCGTACATATATAAAGTGGGTATTTTTGGCTTTTGATAGTAACAGCTTTAAAATTGCTTTAATACGGTATTGCTTTCAGCAATCAGACGCAATTTCTTTATAGGGAATTGCAATCTAGTTATTATTATTATTATTCGCGGATTTTTGACGGGCTTCTCCTCGTAGTCAAAAGAAGCTATAAAGATGGAATCAAAAGTACTTTGTAAAGCTCTAATGTGAGAAGTGTGCTATTACTTATGGTACACAAAAGCTTCAAATGGGTGATTTATGATTAATATTTTTCTGACTAAAATTTCCCATTGAAAATGCATTGACCAAGAAATTTCCCAGCATGCTCTAAAAAGCTTCTTAAAACCTTGAGTGAGATGGGTGTCTGTATTTATGGTACTTCTGAAATGGTCATAAAAGTACTGTAGTACTTTGAAGTTTATGTAATGACTTCCTTAGAGTCTTCTAAACTTAAAATAAACTTATGAGACTTTTGAAAGTTTATTAAAACTTTAAAATGAAAGTCAAAGGTGATTTCAAACAAAACATTTAAACTCTACTCTAAAGAAATGTTTCAAAAGTTTTCAAGAAGGTTAAGATACTTCTTCAGATTTCCCTGACTGTTTCCAACATTTTTAAAGTAAATTAACAACATTTAAAGCTTTAAAAGGGTATTGGCTTCTTCTCAAACCTTTAGTGTAGTGTCTGTTTGTAAATCCAAGAGGCTCTAAATGGTACAGAATATTTGAAAAATATACTCAAGCTTAAAGAAGTTTTGTTACTTCTATGAAAGCTTAAACATTGTGAAAGAAACTTTAAAAAGGAAAACTTCAACTTTAAAAAAAGCTAATACTTCAAAAAATGGAAGTGGATCTAAAGCTTCAAAATTAAAAGATAACATTTGGAAGTGCTTGGAACGTTTCCTGTAAGCGATTAACTAACACAAATAACATTTAAAGCTTAAATAGTAGTAAAAGTCCTAAATACTAACACCAAAAAACTTCACATCATTCCTCAGTATGGTTTCTGAAACACCCTGAGTGAAGGGCCAAGAGTTAGACCTCCTGATTGCTCACAAGTTCCAGCTGTTGTACATGACAACAAAGAAGCTTGGTCTCTGCAGATGAAACAATTTCATTCCTAACCTTTAAGGATTTGCATTTAAAGACTTTAGGTGTCTCTGAAAGTGGTTAATGCAGCAAAGCTAAGTTCTATGAAACTACAAGATATAAAAGGAAAAAAAAAACACTAATGTCTTGGTCACTGAATTTGTTTTTAATGAAATATAATGTTTAAAATCTTTGGCGTCATCTAGTGGTGGTCTGATGAAAGTTTAAGAGACAATTTCTCTAGATCTGTGGAAACTGACATGTGCTTACATATTTAAAGTAGGTATTTTTGGCTTTTGATAGCAACAGCTTTAAAAATGTTTCACTAGATGTTTGTTTGTAAATAAAACATCCTGAAAGTGAACAATTACAGCTAATAAAAGCTATTTAAAGTCCTAATTAAAGAGACCAAGAAATTTCCCAGCATGCCTCAATAATTGGCCTCTCACAACCTTAAGTGTGGTGTCTGTTTGTACTGATGGGGTTTCTCCCATGGGGCTGCTATTGGTATGGACACATGGCAAAACATGTGTTGTAGGTGAGAGTCCCTGCAGGTGTGGCGTTTTTACTGCATGTAAGAGTCCCTGCAGGTGAGGCGTTTTTACTGCATGTAAGAGTCCCTGCAGGTGAGACTTGCTTACTGCATGTAAAAGTCCCTGCAGTGAGTCTTCTCTTACCAGATGTAAGAGTCCCTGCAGGTGAGACTCGCTTACTGCATGTAAGAGTCCCTGCAGGTGAGACTCGCTTACTGCATGTAAGAGTCCCTGCAGGTGAGACTCGCTTACTGCATGTAAGAGTCCCTGCAGGTGAGACTCGCTTACTGCAAGTAAGAGTCCCTGCAGGTGAGACTCACTTACTGCATGTAAGAATTCCTACTGGTGAGACTTACTTACTGCATGTACAATTTCCATATTATAAAGAATAACAAAAGGAATGGTATAAGAAAAATAATGACAACTTGTAAATGTGAAGAGTTAAAACACAGAAATTGAAAAACTCTAAGTTAAGAGTCCAACTGCTGTTCAGTGACAACAAAGAAGCTTGGTCTCTGCTGAATAAATAATTTCATTCTCAACTTTTAAGAATTTGCGTTTAAAGACTTTAGGTTTCTGTGAACAGTGTTAATGCAGCAAAGCGAAGTTCTCTGAAACTACAGGAGATAAACAAAAATAAACACCCTAATGTCTTGAACACTGAATTTGTTTTTTTTATAAAATGCAAAGTTTAAAATTTTTGGCGTCATCTAGTGTGGTCTGATGAAAGTTTGAAAGGCAATTTCTCTACATCTGGGGAAACTGACATATGTGTCATCTATAAAGTGCGTATTTTTTGGCTTTTAATAGTAACAGCTTTAAAATTGCTTTAATACGGTATTGCTTTCAGAATCAGACGCAATTCTTTATAGGAATTAAATCTAGTTCTTATTATTATTATATTTTATTCGTCCTTTTTTTGGATCGCTACTCCTCCTACAGTTTTAAAGAATATCAATGCTTTCAAAAGTAGTTTGTAAAGCTCAATTGGGAGAATGGTGCTATTATTTTGGTATGGTTCAGAATTATGAATGATTTTATATTAATATTTTATGAATTATTTTTCCATTGATTAACATTGAGAGCAACTTTAAATGCTTATATCTTAAAAAGTACTAAAGATAAACTCATGAAACTTTCCAATATTGTAGCCTATAGTAAACTACACGTTATATTAAAATTGTAGCTCAATGTACTCTATAGCGCACAGCGCGGTCGTTTAAGTAAGCTTTGTTTTTGGCCTCTATCTCGAATACCGTAAGTCGGAATTTTGTGCTTTCTTTTTCTGTGTGTTCCTTGGATGCTAATGAACGTTTTTCAAATTGGGACCATGGACTTCCGTCTAACTAGATTTTTCGCAATTTGCGATTTTTCGTAAAACACGATTTTTGCTCCTATTCAACACAGTTTCACTAAACTCGACAAAAATGGTATATAACCTATTTAGACTACCCGAATTCATGGTACCACTCATTGGCCAAATTTTACCGTTTTTGAAATAATCGTAAGGCTAATGAGGTGGGTGTGGTCACAGATTTTTAACATCAGAAATCAACGTACAACCACTTGTTGTTTGTTAAGCTAACAAAGGAGATGTTAAGTCTAAAATTTCATACCATTTGGTTTATCGTTGATTTTATATGATTTTTTTTTTAAATCCTTAGGATTCTGTAGAAGAGCAATGCTGCGTCTATTGGAATTAAAAAAATTGGCACACATTTGCATTGTGAGCATTTTTAATGCTGATATCTTAAAAATACTAAAGATAATTTCATGAAACTTTCCAATATCATAGGGTCAGTAAACTACAAGTTCTATTAAAATTACGGTCAATGCTCCTCTATAGCGCCACCAGGCGGTCGTTTGAAAAACACATTAGTTTTTGGCCTCTATCTCTAATACCGTAAATCAGAATTTGTGCTTTTTTTTCCTGTGTGTTCTTGGATGCTAATGGTTGTTTTTCAAATGGGACATGGACTTCTGTCTAACTAGATTTTTCGCTATTTGCATTTTTTTGGAAAAACAATTTTTGCTCCCTTTTCAACATAGTTTCTTCAAACTTGACAAAAAATTGGTACATAGAATATTTGGACTACCCAAATTCAATGGTACCACTCAATTGGAGAAATTCCTTATCGTTTTCGTCATAATGTAATATTAATGAGGTGGGTGTGGTCCCAGATTTTAACATGCTCTAGATCTACAAAGATTGACAAACTTAACAAATATTGAAATGTAACTTCACCTACATTGATAAACACTCACTAATATTGTAGAAATATTCAATAGGTGGCGCTATAATTAAGGCAATTGTGTTTAAGGCTCTATCTCAAAACTACTTAACCTAGCTAAATAAAATTTAACATATAGGTTGTAAGAGGTGTGGTTGTATAACATACTAGAATACAGCATTGCTGCGCCACCTAGTGATGACTTAAGAAGGATAAGCTAACTTTGGATGAGTCCTCGTATTTTGTAGATAATTGCAGATATAACATCCAACCACTTGTAGTTTGTTAAGCTGATCAAGGAGATGTTTGGTTTAAAATCTCGTACCATTTGGGTTTACAGTTGATTTAATATGAATTTTTAAAAAATATTTTCCTCCTATACATGGGACAACTTGAAATCCCTGTGAGATTCCACAGGATTTTTGAAAGAGCAATGCTGCCATTTAGTGGAAATAAAAAACCATGGCACACAGTTGCATTGAGAGAACTTTAAATGCTGATATCCTAAAAATACTAAAGATAATTTCATGAAACTTTCAATCATAGGGTACAGTAAACTACAAGTTCTATTAAAAATGACAGGTAATGCTCCTCTATAGCGCACCAGGCGGTCGTTTGAAAACACATTTGTTTTGGCCTCTATCTCTAATACCGTAAATCAGATTTTGTGCTTTCTTTTTCTGTGTGTTCCTTAGATGAATAATGGACGTTTTTCAAATGGGACCATGGACTTCTGTCTAACTAGATTTTTCGCTATTTGCAATTTTTCGTAAACACTTTTTGCTCCTATTCGACATAGTTTCTTCAATTGACAAAATTTTGTAGCATACTATTAAGACTACCCCGAATTTAATGGTACAATCAATTGGTCAAAGTCCTTACCGTTTTCGAAATAATTGTAATGTTAATGAGGTGGGTGTGGTCACAGACTTTTAACATGCTCTTATTCCTTTTTTGTGAACAATGTTTTAGATCGGTGTTGCTTTCAGCAATCAGACGCATTTTCTTCAGGGATTGCAAATCTAGTTATTATATTTTATTCGTCCCTTTTTTTAGACGCTTCTACTCCTACAGTTTTAAAGATATCAAAGTGCTTTCAATGGTAGTTTGTAAAGCTCAATTGGTAGAACAGTGCTATTACTTTTGGTATGGTTCAGAATTATGAATAATTTTATATTAATATTTTTATGAGTTTTTTTTTAATGGAAAGTCATGGGAGCCACTTTTGAAAGCTTATAGTTCAAAAAGTATTAAAGATATTTGTACGATACTTACTGATATATAAGTTCATGAGATTCTCTACATGTTAGAAGAATTTTGGCTCAATTGCGCCACCAGGTGGTCAGTGGTAGTACAAAGCGTTTTGGGCTAGCATTCGTACGCCGTGTGACGAAAAATTTTTCTGTCTTTTCTCATGTGTTCTTAGATGCTAGAAAGTTTTTGCCTCAAGGACCGCCCACTTCCGTCTACTTAGATTTTTCGCATTTTCGATTTTTCGTAAAACACGTTTTGGCTCCCTATTCACATAGTTTAACCAAATGTTACGAAATTTGGTACATAGATATTTGGACTACCCCAAATCCAATGGTACACTCACTTTGCGAAATTCCTTACCGTTTTTGAATAATCATAATGCTAATGAGGTGGGTGTGGTCTAGATTTTAACATGCTATAAATCCTGCAAAGATTGTCAGAACTTTACAAATTTTAAAATATAACTTCATCCTACAGTGATAAAGAAGTATGAAAAGTTTTTGAAAATATTCCAATAGGTGGCGCTATAATTTAGGAAATGGTGTTTAAGCCTCTATCTCAAAAACTGCTCAACTAGCTACATAAAATTCAACGCATAGGTTGCAGGAGGAGACTTGTATATCATACTAGAAATAGGGCTGTGCTGCGCCCCTAGTGGTGACTTAAGAAGGATAAGCTAACATTGGATGGGTCCTGTTATCTTCAAATCGTTGCAGGTTCCAACATGCAACACTTGTATTTAGTTAAGTTTATCAAGGATATGTTTGGTTTCAAACTTCGTACCATTTGGGTTTATGGTTGATTTTTTATGAATTTTTAAAAATATTTTTCCCCCTATCAAAATACATGGGACAAACTTTAAATCTATTATCTTGAAAAGTATGTCAACTGGTATGAAACTTTGTCAGTAGATACTTCAGACCAATCTTTAAATGCTCAATCAATTTTGGCTCTATTGCGCCACAGGTGGTCAGTTTAAAAACTAAGGTATATAGGCCTTATTCTCCAAGTGCATTAGTCGTAAGCACTAATTTATTACTCCTATATGATTTTTGGATAGTAAAATAATAGTTTATATTCATTTGCGATCTCTATTGTGTTAGAGTTTTTCTTCATTTACGATTTTTTTGGCAAACTTTTTTTGACTCCCTTTGTCACATGCTTTGTCTATCTTTACAATTTTCTACACATACCTATTTGGACTACCAAATCAATGGCAATATCCGTTTTCCATAGTTCGTACGGTTTTGCGTAACACGTCATGCAAATAAGACAGAATGAGATTGTAATGTTTGCAACGCTGCAGCTCTTTGACAGTTTCACATAACTTCACCAAACTTACAAGACTTCTTCCACAATGTAAGATGAGTAAGAAATACTTTCATGACGGTGCTCCCATAGGTGGGCTACTGCCAATTCCTGATGTTTCCTCTAATATCTCCAAAAGGACTGACCTACGCGGACGAACTTGGCGTGCGTGTCGTACGAGGTTTTTAACACTTGCAGCTAGAGATATTTCAGATCGGTCTTGCTTTCAGCAATCAGACGCAATTTCTTCAGGGAATTGTCTGATTGCTGAAAGCAATCAGAGTATGTTATCCTAATTCTTTATTATATTTTATTATTCTTATTATTATTATATTTTATTCCGTCAATTGCTTGGATTGGCTATCCTCTACGTTTTAAAGATATTAAAATGATTTCAATAGTAGTTTGTAAAGCTCTATTAGGAGCAGAGTGCATTTACTTTTGGTACCAATCGGAGTTATGAATGATTTTATATTAATATTTTTATGAGCTTTTTTTTGAATGGGAAGTCAATGGGAGGCACTTTTGAAAGCTTATAGTTCAAAAAGTACTAAAGATATTTGTACAAGACTTACTGACATTTAAGTTCATGAGATTCTCTACAAGTTAGAAGACATTTGGCTCAATAGCGCCACCAGGTGGTCAGTAGTAGCACAAAACGCGTTTTGGGCTAGCGTTCGCACGCCGTGTGAGGAAAAATTTTTCTGATTTTTTCTTTGGGTTTCTTAGATGCTAGAAAAAGTTTTGCCTCAAGGACCGCCCACTTCCGTCTACTTAGATTTTTCGCTATTTTCGATTTTTTTGTAAACACGTTTTTGGCCCCCTATTCAACATAGTTTAACCAAATGTTAGGAAATTTGGTACATAGACTATTTGGACTACCCCGAATCCAATGGTACCACTCACTTTGCAAAATTCTTTACTGTTTTCGAAATAATCGTAATGCTAATGAGGTGGGTGTGGTCCTAGATTTTAACATGCTGTAAATCCTATAAGGATTGTCAGAACTTTACAAATTTTGAAATATAACTTCATCTTACAGTGATAAAGAAGTATGAAAAGTTTTATGAAAATATTCCAATAGGTGGCGCTATAATTTAGGCAATTGTGTTTAAGCCTCTATCTAAAAAACTACTCAACCTAGCTAAATAAAATTCAAAACATATGTTGCAGGAGGAGACTTGTATATCATACTAGAATGGGCTGTGCTGCGCCACCTAGTGGTGACTTAGAAGGATAAGCTAACATTGGATGGGTCCTGTTATCTTCCAAATCGTTGCAGGTTCCAACATGCAACCACTTGTATTTAGTTAAGTTTATCAAGGATATGTTTGGTTTCAAATTCGTACCATTTGGGTTTATGGTTGATTTTATATGAATTTTTAAAATATTTTTTTCCCCCTATCAAAATACATGGGACAAACTTTAAATCTATTATCTTGAAAAGTAGTTGATCAACTGGTATGAAACTTTGTAAGTAGATACTTCAGACAATCTTTAAATGCTCAATTAATTTTGGCTTATTGCGCACCAGGTGGTCAGTTTAAAAACTAAGGTATATAGGCTTATTCTCCAAGTGCATTAGTCGTAAGCACTACTTTATTACTCCTATATGATTCATTGGATAGTAAAATAAATAGTTTATATTCATTTGCGATCTCTATTGTGTTAGAGTTTTTCTTAATTTACGATTTTTGGCAAACACTTTTTTGACTCCTTTGTTGCTTTTGTCTTATCTTTACAATTTTTAACATACCCTATTTGGGCTACAAAAATCCTGGCAATATCCGTTTTCCATAGTTCGTACGGTTTTTGCGTAACACGTCATGCAAATTAGACAGGCTGAGGTTGTAATGTTTACATGCTGCAGTCTTTGACAGTACCCTATTTGCACAAGTTTCACAAATCTCATCCATCCAAATACCATAGTACGTTTTTCGTCGCACCATATCAACAGTGCTGAGGAGGTGTAATTTGACAATGCTTAGCATTCTTTGACTTTCACATAACTTTACACAAAACTTACAAGACTTCTTCCACAATGTAAGTGAGTAGAGCAACAACTTTCATGAGGGTGCTCCATAGTGGCGCTCTGCAATTCTGATGTTTCCTTAATATCTCCAAAAGGACTTGACCTACGCGGACGAAACTTGGCGTGCGTGTCGGACGGAAGGTCTTTAACACTTGCAGCTAGAGGATATTTCAGATCGGTCTTGCTTTCAGCAATCAGACGCAATTTCTTCAGGGAATTGCAAATCTAGTTATTATTATATTTTATTCCGTCCCTTTTTTTGGATCGCTACTCTCCTACAGGTTTTAAAGATATCAGATGCTTTCAAAAGTAGTTTGTAAAGCTCAATTGGTAGAGGAGTGACATTACTTTTGGTATGGTTCAGAATTATGAATGATTTTATATTAATATTTTTATGAGTATTTTTTTAATGGAAAGTCAATGGGAGCCACTTTTGAAAGCTTATAGTTCAAAAGTACTAAAGATATTTGTACAAGACTTACTGACATAAGAGTTCATGAGATTCTCTACACGTTAGAAGAATTTTGGCTCAATTGCGCCACCAGGTGGTCAGTAGTAGTACAAAACGCGTTTTGGGCTAGCATTCGTACGCCGTGTGACAAAGATTTTTCTGTCTTTTCTCATGGGTTCCTTAGATGCTAGAAAAAGTTTTTGCTCAAGGACCGCCCACTTCCGTCTACTTAGATTTTTTGTAATTTTCGATTTTTCTAAAACACGTTTTTGGCTCCCTATTCAACATAGTTTAACAAATGTTACGAAATTTGTACATAGATTATTTAGACCACCCCGAATTCAATGGTACACTCAATTTACGAAATTCCTTACCGTTTTCGAAATAATCGTAATGCTAATGAGTTGGTGTGGTCTTAGATTTTAACATGCTCTAAATCCTACAAGATAGTCAAACCTTCGAAAGTTTTAAATATGGCTTCATCCTACAGTGATAAAGGAGTATGAAAAGTTTCATGAAAATATCTAATAGGTGGCGCTATAATTTAGGCAATTGTGTTTAGCCTTTATCTCAAAAACTACTCAACCTAGCTACATAAAATTCAACACATATGTTGTAGGAGGAGACTTGTATAAACATACTAGAAAAAGGGCTCTGCTTGCGCCACCTAGTGGTGACTTAAGAAGGATAAGCTAATTTTGATGGTTCCTCCTATCTTCATATAATTGCAGGTATGAACATGCAACCACTTGTTTTTGTTAAGTTTGATCAGGGAGGTGTTTGGTTTAAAACTTTGTACATTTGGGTTTATGGTTGATTTTATATGAATTTCTAAAAATATTTTTTTCCCCTATAAAAATGCATGGGGAATTTAAATCCTATTTCTTGAAAAATGATGGACAAACAGGTATGAAACTTTGTAAGTAGATACTTCAGACCAATCTTTAAATGCTCAATCAATTTTGGCTCTATTGCGCCACCAGGTGGTCAGTTTTAAAACTAAAGTGTATAGGCCTTATTCTCCAACTGCATTAGTCTTAAGCACTAGCTTTCACTCCTATATGATTCCTTTGATAATAAAATAATAGCTTATATTCATTGCGATCTGTAATGTGTTATAGTTTTTCGCAATTTACAATTTTTCGCAGAACACTTTTTTGACTCCCGTGTCACATGCTTTGACTTATCTTTACAATTTTCCTGCACGTACTTATTGGACGACAAAATCCAATGGTAATATCGTTTTGCATAGTTCCGTACGGTTTTTGCGTAGAACGTATATGCAAATTCACAAGCTGAGATTGTAATGTTTGCAGCTGCAGCTCCTTGACAGTTTCACATAACTTCACCAAATTTTCAAGCTTCTTCCACAGTGTAAGATGAGTCAGCGCAACAACATTCACAACGGTGCTCCCGTAGGTGGCGCTACTGCCAATTCCTGACGTTTCCTCTAATATCTCCAAAGTACTTGACCTACGCGGACGAAACTTGTCGTGCGCGTCGAACGGAAGGTCTTTAACATTAGCAGCTAGAGGATATTTCAGATGGTATTGCTTTCAGCAATCAGACGCAATTTCTTCAGGGAATTGCAATTCTAGTTCTTTTTGTTGATTGCTGAAAGCAATCAGAGTATGTTATCCAAATTCTTTATTATATTTTATTATTATTATTCTTCTTCTTCTTTTTATTATTATTGTTGATTGCTGAAAGGCAATCAGAGTATGTTATCCAAATTCTTTATTATTTTTATTATTTTATTCTTCTTCTTTTTTTTATTATTATTATATTTTTTTCCGTCCCTTTTTTTGGATCGCTACTCTCCTACAGTTTTAAAGATATCAAGATGCTTTCAAAAGTAGTTTGTAAATCTCAATTGGTAGAGGAGTGACATTACTTTTGGTATGGTTCAGAATTATGAATGATTTTATATTAATATTTTTATGAGTATTTTTTGAATGGAAAGTCAATGGAGCCACTTTTGAAAGCTTATAGTTCAAAAGTACTAAAGATATTTGTACAAGACTTACTGACATAAGAGTTCATGAGATTCTCTAACGTTAGAAGAATTTTGGCTCAATTGCGCCACCAGGTGGTCAGTAGTAGTACAAAACGCGTTTTGGGCTAGCATTCGTACGCCGTGTGACAAAGATTTTTCTGTCTTTTCTCATGGGTTCTTAGATGCTAGAAAAAGTTTTTGCCTCAAGGACGCCCACTTCCGTCTACTTAGATTTTTTGTAATTTTCGATTTTTCTTAAAACACGTTTTTGGCTCCCTATTCGACATAGTTTAACCAAATGTTACGAAATTTGGTACATAGATTATTTAGACCACCCCGAATTCAATGGTACCACTCAATTTACGAAATTCCTTACCGTTTTCGAAATAATCGTAATGCTAATGAGGTTGGGTGTGGTCCTAGATTTTAACATGCTCTAAATCCTAAAAGATAGTCAAAACTTCGAAAGTTTTAAATATATGGTTTATCCTAACAGTGATAAAGGAGTATGAAAGTTTCATGAAAATATTCTAATAGGTGGCGCTATAATTTAGGCAATTGTGTTTAAGCTTTATCTCAAAACTACTCAACCTAGCTACATAAATTCAACACATATGTTGTAGGAGGGGACTTGTATAACATACTAGAAAAAGGCTCTGCTGCGCCACCTAGTGGTGACTTAAGAAGGATAAGCTACTTTTGATGGTTCCTCCTATCTTCCATATAATTGCAGGTATGAAATGCAACCACTTTATTTTGTTAAGTTGATCAGGGAGGTGTTTGGTTTAAAACTTTGTACCATTGGGTTTAATGATTGATTTTATAATGAATTTCTAAAAATTTTTTTTTCCCCAATAAAATGCATGGGGAATTTAAATCCCTATTTCTTGAAAAATGATGGAACAAACAGGTATGAAACTTTGTAAGTAGATACTTCAGACAATCTTTAAAATGCTCAATCAAATTTTGGCTCTATTGCGCCACCAGGTGGTCAGTTTTAAAACTAAAGTGTATAGGCCTTATTCTCCAACTGCATTAGTCTTAAGCACTAGCTTTCACTCCTATATGATTTCATTTGATAATAAAATAATAGTTATATTCATTTGCGATCTGTAATGTGTTATAGTTTTCGCAATTTACAATTTTTCGAAAACACTTTTTTGACTCCCCGTGTCACATGCTTTGACTTATCTTTACAATTTTCTGCACGTCTCTATTTGGACGACACAAATCCATGGTATATCCGTTTTGCATAGTTCCGTACGGTTTTTGCGTAGAACGTTATGCAAATTACACAGCTGAGATTGTAATGTTTGCAACGCTGCAGCTCCTTGCAGTTTCACATACTTCACCAATTTTCAAGACTTCTTCACAGTGTAAGATGAGTCAGCGCAACAACACATTTCAACGGTGCTCCGTAGGTGGCGCTACTGCCAATTCTGACGTTTCTCTAATATCTCAAAAGTACTTGACTATGGGCGGGAAACTTGTCGTGCGCGTCGAACGGAAGGTCTTTAACACTAGCAGCTAGAGGATATTTCAGATGGTATTGCTTTCAGCAATCAGACGCAATTTCTTCAGGGAATTGCAAATCTAGTTATTATATTTTATTCCGTCCCTTTTTTTGGATCGCTACTCCTCCTACAGTTTTAAAGATATCAAATGCTTTCAAAGTAGTAGTTTGTAAAGCTCAGTTGGTAGAGGATGACATTACTTTTGGTATGGTTCAGAATTATGAATGATTTTATATTAATATTTTTATGAGGTTTTTTTTTGAATGGGAAGTCAATGGGAGCCACTTTTGAAAGCTTATAGCTCAAAAAGTATAAAGATATTTGTACAAGACTTTCTGATGTATAAGTTCATTGAGATTCTCTACAAGTTAGAAGAATTTTGGCTAATTGCGCCACCAGGTGGTCAGTAGTAGTATAAAACGCGTTTTGGGCTCTAGCGTTCGCAGCCGTGTGCCGAAAAATTTTTCTGTCTTTTCTCATGGGTTCCTTAGATGCTAGAAAAGTTTTGCCTCAAGGACCGCCCACTTCGTCTACTTAGATTTTTTATAATTTTCGATTTTTTTGTAAAACGTTTTTGGCTCCTATTCAACATAGTTTGACAAATCGACAAAAATTGGTACATACCTATTTTAGACTA